>CATIWQ010289496.1:0-30298 GCA_949673415.1 Euphorbia schlechtendalii
TACCAAAAAATATATATATATATATATATACATATATAAATAAATTAATAAAAAAATGAGGCAGACGTAATCCCGATCGCGAGGGAGCCTCGCACGAGGTTGCGTGAAGGACCCTCGCATGAGGCTGCTCGAGGCCTCGCGAGGGACCCTCGCACAGGCCACGTGAGGGACCCTCGCGAAGCCTCAGGAGGGACCCTCGCGCAGACTGCGCGAGGCTTCGTGAGGGACCCTCGCGCGAGGCTGCGTGGGGGAGCCTCGCACGAGGCCCTGCGAGGCCGCGCGAGGGAGCCTCGCGCGCGAGACCCCTCACCGGTGAGGCTCTATGTTTTGGATTTTTTGGGACTTCTTTTTTTCTATAAATAGTCGGGTCTTTTTCAGTTCACGGGCCCGAAAAATTGAGAGAGAAAAATCCTCTCTTTCAGAACAAAAAATAAAAACAATATTCCTCACTTTCTTCTAACTTTTTCTCGGATCAAAAACACTTTTGAATTCCGAATTTCTTCATCTTAAAATCAAATTTCTTCATAAAATTTCTTCTTAAATCCTCAAATATTCTCGGGTTTAAAACCAATTTGGAACCCGAGTCTGATTATCTTTCGGATAAATAAACACTTTATTTTCCAAACAACCAATTCTTTTTTCCAATTAAATTACATTAAAATCCCAAGAATTAAACAAAGATTTTTGGACTTTTACATCAACCTTTTCACATTAAATCACCTAAACTACAAAAATGAACGAGGAATGCTCTCGTGGATCTAATGGACACGCCGAAGTGGATTCACACCAAAAGGGTAAAGCCTCTGAGTTCCTAGAGCTGCAAATTCCATGTTCATCGTCTTTTCTTTTTAGTTTTTATTTTTGGCCTAGGAATTATGTTTATTGTAAATAATGTTGTAATTCTCCTTCTTCTTTTATTTCTTTTTAATTTTTGTATTAGAATACCCCCACAAAGGGAATAAAATATATTCCCGGATAACAGACCTCACCATTTGCCATACGGTCATTTTCACTAATAAAATTGACCAACCAATGTGCTAATAAAATGAACGGTTTTATTTAAATTAACAACTTTAAATCGTCGATGTTTTAATTAGGCCACACGGGCCTCGCAAAATCAAATCGAACATACGTGATATATCCCCTGTGCTAACCTTTGTGGATGCAAGTTAGATGTATGTTTAGGCTTTTACTTTTTCCTTCGAGTGTTGTATTTTTTTTACAGAAAATGTAATTAATAGGATAGCGGGCGGTTGCATCCCCTGATTTTTGAAGCCTTGTAATTTTCCATTTTTCGCTTTTACTTTCCGCATTTACTTACGGTTTTGTGGATGTTTTATTTTTCCGCTTTGTGAATGATTTATTATTTCGCAATACGTGGATCATGCATTTAACTCCAAAAACAACCTAAGTGCGAATATACATAATTAAAAGAAAACGGTTTTCTATAGATGTGATATATTATGATCACTTAAGAAATAAGCAACTTGTCCCGGACCCGAATCTCTATGTCTTGGTGGGCCGTCCCCCGGACGTTAAGCCTCACAGGACTCTAATTCCTGGAAAGAGCTAATCCAGGTGGCGACTCCACACTGAGAGACAGCGGACTCGGGTTCGAACCAATCTTAAACGTTTTCGCCTTTTTCTCTTTTAAACCTTTTTCCCGGGTCCTAGACCCGGTGCTTTTTCTTCTTCCTCTTTTTCCAAACACCCAGGTGAACCGCGTCTATGAACCCCGCGCGCTCTCGGCCCACCGCTCCGTGTCGCCCACTCACACCGATGCAATTTTTTTCTAGGAAAGAAAAACAACATATTGCAACAAATTAATGAAAAACAACTTAATTGTTGTTTTCTATGATGACTATGTCTTGAACAAAATTATCATTACTTTACACTTATTAATCATTGAATCAATTTTCAAACCATTGATCTAATGGTTAGAAAGGATAAAGTAACGATAACTTTATCCTAAATAAAGTCACCATATAGTTTGCCTAATAATATTATATTTATATTAAAATTGTAAAATATGAAACGATGAAATACTAATTGTGGAAAATAATATTATCACATTAGTTAAAATGTGCCGGTTGAAGTAGGATCTGTTTGATATTATCTTTCAAGTTGTTGTCTCAATAAATTATTTACACAAATTTTTTTATAGAATTACATGTTTTGGTTTTGAACAACTCATTTTGTTCCCCATATTATATATTAGGAATTGTTTAGCTTGTTTTTTCTAAAATCAACTCTGTACTTATAGGAAAAGCTTGAAAATAGAACTTTCCAAAAAAGCAGCTCTTTAAAAAACTGTTTGGGAAAGCATAACCAAATTTGTCTGTAATATCGTTGACTAAAGAACAAATGCATCACTCCTGATGTCACGTTGATGTCACGTTGACTTTCAAAAATTCCACTTAATCTTTTGAATTTAGTAAAAGTACATCATTTTCCAATTTAATTTTCTCATTTGAGAGAGAAAATGTAGAAAAAGCATATTTAAGAGTCAAATCAATTATAACATGACACATATTATAGATGAGTTCACTTTAACCAAGTTCAATGAATCATTTGAAACAAGGTGAAAACAAACAAAATTTACATAGTTCGAGAAATGTTTTTATTGACTCAATATTTATAGTTAATCATATAAAATATGTGTTTCTTTATTACAACTCATTATATTTAATGGTAAATAATGTTTGTATAATTGTGTATGCCAGTTGAACTATTTTCATGTGGTTGCTTTTTTTTAAATTAACAATTATTTTGATATTGGATACAATTATTTCAAACTTTATTATTTATACAAAACATGTAACGAATTAATAAAAATAAGTAATTATAAAAATGTTGCTTTATATTGGGATTTTGCATAATTGAGGAGTTGAAATATAATAATAGTTGGAACCTCACGTTCGACTATATGCATAAGTATTACTAACTTTAACGTGTATCTTTTGGTTTAAATGTCCATGTTTACATGTTATTAGAATCATGTAGACAATATTGTAGCCAACCACGGCTCGATGATGAGGCATCCAATGATAATCCATGCACCATAAGATTTAGACGTTAGGGAGTGTGTTGAAATCTTACATTACTTAGTTGTAGACATTCATTATATTAATAAAACAATTCTAACCTCAGAAGTTAACCATTGAGGGTTAAATGTGGATGCTCACGGTAACGAATAAAAATAATGAATAATGAATAAGCTTTGGATAAAGTTATTATATTTGACATTTTTAATTATTGAATCAATGATGTGAAAATTTATCTAATGGTTGTAAAGTGTAAAGTAATTATTATTAAATAAAGTTAAGGCTTAATGTACTGGGAAGTACCCCAAGTTATCATAGAAAACTCGTTATTTCTCTGAACTTTCAAAATGATCTCATAACTATCTTAATTTTTAAAAAATTGCACCACTCTGCTCCTTAAACGCCACGTGTCATCTTATAATTGGAGAGATAAAATCGTAAAATGACATTTGAAAGTCAAACCAACTAGAAGTTGACCTAGCGTTCAGGAAGTATAGTGGTGCACTTTTTGAAATTAGAGGTAACCACGAGATCATTTTTAAAATTCAGGGGATAACAAATTTGTTTTAACAACTTGAAACACCTCTTGATACGTTAAACCTGAAATTAATATAGAAAATATCGTCTCTGAATCTTGAACATTATACTTTATCTTTTACTACCAATAGACTAAAGATGTGAAAATTTATCTAATAATCCGAAAGTGGAAAGTAACTATGATTTATTAATTTTTTTTTTCTAAACAAAGTCACCAACCTGGAAATGTATAAATTGAGAAAATCACATCATTTCTAGCCGCTCTCTCCCCTCTCAATTCCTTCCCATCTCCCTCCTCCGCCTATCACCGCTGAAGGTTCAAGGCGGCACGTGATCCCCGAAATGAGCCAAATCCTCTCCACTCTCCAATATTGGCTGGTATATCACCCAAAAATCCTCCATTTCTCATGGATACCCGGCCAAACTTTCGGCTCCTCTCCACAATTCCTCACCCGCTCAGTCCTCATCTACCTTTCTCTCACTCTCCTCCTCTCCCACAACGTCCGCCGCCCCGTTCTCCGGCCTGACATCCTCAAACCCATCACAGCCCTCCACAGTCTCACCCTCTTCCTCCTATCTCTAATCATGGCCGTTGGATGCATCCTTTCCATCATTTACCATACACCGCACCTCCGCCAGATCATTTGTTTCCCTATCCCTACCCCACCAACTGGGCCCCACTTTTTCTGGGCCTACATTTTCTACCTATCGAAAGTTCTTGAATTCGTTGACACGCTCTTGATAATCCTGAGTAATTCAATCCAACGCCTCACCTTCCTCCACGTGTACCATCACGCGACGGTTTTGATCATGTGTTATTTCTGGATTTCCACGTCGCAGTCTTTGTTCCCTGTGGGTTTAGCGACGAATGCGAGTGTGCACGTTGTAATGTACTGGTATTATTTATTGTGCGCCGCGGGCGTTCGGCCTACGTGGAAGAGATTAGTGACGGATTGTCAAATAGTTCAATTCGGGTTCGGGTTTTTAATGTCGGGTTGGATGTTGTATTACCATTTTAGTGGGCTCGGGTGCTCCGGGTTTAACGGGTGGTGCTTTAGTGCTGTTTTTAATGCTTCGCTGTTGGCTCTTTTTGTTGATTTCCATTTTAAGAGTTATGCTAAGAACAAGAGAGATGCTCATATTAAACTGCTCTGATTTGTTGTTTTTCATTTCTTTTTTTCTTTTTGCAGTTTTTCGTTTATCATGGTTTCCAATTATTGATATTCAAATCAAATTAAAGGGGTTTTCTTGTGTTTCTAACCCTATGATTGATTAAATTTTTTTATTCGCCCGATTGAAGCTATTGCATATTTTAACTGTTGTTTAAATTAGAAAAGTTCATGGGTTAGGGTACCCTCCAAACCCAGTCCGAGATGGGTTGGACTAGGATACTAATTTTTAAAGAAAACCGAACCCGAGCATGTTAAATCCTGAAAATTTATGTGTTAGGTTTGGTTATTATGTAAATATTCAAGCCCACCTTAATGAATAATACTTTATACAAAGAGAAACTATAATTTTTACCCCATATCACGTTAATGAAATACTTATTTTGAAACCTTTTTAATTATTTACACATTTTTAATATTTCTTTTAATAAAATACCCCTTATTAAATTAAAATTACCCATTTAAGTGTTTTAATTAAAACTATTACTTCTTTTTTAATTAACGTTTATTATGGTGTTTTTTAATTTGTAAGATTCTCCTTTATCTGCAAAGATTTGTTCATCCCATCTTGAATTCACTTTTGTTCTCATTTTATTTTTTTCACGTTCATCAACAAAGATTGTTCTTTCATTCTTTAAATCACGGCTTTTTGCTTCTTCTTGTTCTCTATTTCTTCCTTTCGATTTGTCATTAATCTCTAATGGAAGAACCATCTTGATATATTCTTATATACCAAGATGGTTCTTGGACTCCCGAGAAGGATTTCGTTGATTACAGTGATTACGCATTATTATAAAAAAAACCCGAGTTTCAGAGAATTGCAGTCTGTTATTTTTTACAGTTTGATGTTAGATCCATTGAGAGTTAATTTATCGATTCAATTTCAGTTTCGTTCTAGATCAAATCCAATGAAAATTGACGATGATGTGTCTTTAAAATTTTATTTACGGTCACGATTTCGCACTGATGATCCAATGCAGTTTCCACTTTTTACAACTTTAATGATGAACGAACCTGTGCAACTTACTGGTACGTGTTTTTCAAACAAAAGTGTTTCTATTTTACCTTTAAATTACGAAAAATAATTGTATGATTTAATGCATTCTGTTGTATGGTTATGCTTTGTTTGAATGGTTTTGCGCTTATAATGTGTATGGTTTATCACATGTATGTGTAGTTAGTAATTCGATTGTGTACAAACATTATAATACATTTGTAACTATTCATGCTTGTTTTCATTATGTACGGTGTATAGTTTATAAACATCTATGCAATAGTATATTGGTTATTTCATAAATCAAAATGTGAATGGTTTTTGCACATAGGATGTGTATGATTTCTGACTTTCATGTATAGGTTGTGATTCAAATGTGTCCAAATGTTATAATACATTTCTAATTGTTTGTTACTTTTTTCCAGTTGTTGATGAACCATGTCATACTAATGTACACATGGGGATTGATAATGTTTTGAAGCACAATGAAGACAGTATCGAAGGGGGAGATATTCATGATTTATATATAAAACTGTTTACCAACAAAATAATGGAAGAAATGAATAATGTGTATGGATTTGGCCACTATTGTATGGTTTTAAATGCGTAATGTGTATAGTTCATTTTGATGTTGATATGTTTTGCTACTGTTGTATGGTTGTAATTGCGTAATTATATATAGTTCATTTTGATATGTATGGGTTTTGTTACTGTATGGTTGTAATTGCATAGTGTGTATAGTTCATATATGTTGATATGTATGGGTTTGGACATTGTTGTATGGTTGTAATTAAATAATGTGTTTAGTTCATTTTGAAAATGTTTATGAGTTTGGCTATTGTTGTATGGTTATGTTCGTAAAATGTTTATAGTGATAGATTTGTTTCTTGGTTAAATGTAATCGTTAAATGTACAACAGTAGAAGAATGCACATATATGCACCTAACAAAAATCTTAAAAATCAAGATTAACAACCATATTCAAAAATTCTAAAAAAAACAATATCATTTCAATGTGCAACATCAATTTAATTCAGGATTAACAAGCAATTCTCTCAATCTTTATCGCTAGCTTCATTGTTGTCAGATTTTCTTTTCCCATGGTAATACAGACTGAAGGCTACTGTTGTATGGTTTTAAATGCATAATGTGTATATTTCATTTTGATGTGTATGAGTTTTGCTACTGTTGTATGGTTGTAATTGCATAATATGTATAGTTTATTTTGATATGTATGGATTTTGTTACTGTATGGTTGTAATTGCATAATGTGTATAGTTTTTATATGTTGATATGTATGGGTTTGGACAATGTTGTATGGTTGTAATTGTATAATGTGTTTAGTTCATTTTGAAAATGTATATAAGTTTGGCTACTGTTGTATGGTTATGTTTGTATAATGTTTATAGTGATAAATTTGTTTCTTGGTTAAATGTACTCGTTAAACGCACAGCAATAGTAGAATGCACATATATGCACCTAACAAAAATCTTAAAAATCAAGATTAACAACCACATTCGAAAATTCTGAAAAAAACAATATCAGTTCAATGTGCAACATCACTTCAATTTATGATTAACAATCAATTCTCTCAATCTTCATCGCTAACTTCATTGTTGTCGGATTTTCTTTTCCCACGACAATACAGACTGAATGCTAGTCTTACCCTGTGAAGCAGAACATTGAGCTCACTTAGAATCGATCACTGCTCTATTAAATATTCCGCAAAGCTCAAAACAAACAGCCCACAATCGCTGCAGTAAAAGTCGATTTGTTGAGCTACATCATTGACAAACACAACATTCAGAGGGGTGAGAGGATTTGTAATTTTGTTGGTGTTCAATTCCATTACTTATACATATTCAAAATAACATTTGTAAAGAATCCAAAAACTTATACACAGACAACTTATAACCAACCATATAACCTATACACATGTACAAAAACCGTTTTCATAAACCCTAGATTCAAATTCTGATTAAACATCTTAATCGAACCCTCAACCATTTAAACCATATTTAGAATCAAAATCATGATCCGAATCTCGATTTTTACCACAATCAATGGAAATCCCAACCATATGAACCATACACTTTCCAAAAAAAGTCATTTGATGAGATTCAGTACATAAGAAACCCTAAACAGTATAAACAGACAATAGGAATCTAGTGAATGAGTTTCAAACTCATATACACCATACACTTTCGAAATAATCTCAAAATAGAAAACTTACTATATAGAAGAAATCTCCGATCGGTTTCTAATCTCCCACCGTCTTTTATGTTCTTGTTGCAGTTCCTTTTTTCCGATTTTGGGGTTAGGGTGATGATTTTGATGGGGAATCGAGTTTAAGAATGGTGGAACAGATTACAAGTTATCCTATTTTGCAGCTTGTCCCTTGTTTGCAGAATTCTTGTTGCAGATTAGTGGAATTGAGTTCAAGATTCCTATTTCTTAGGTAAATAAAGATGGAGAAACAGGGTTTGAAGAAGGTAGAAACCGTTTAGAATTGTTCCTATTTTGCAGCTCGTTGTGTTCTATATGGAATGTGTCGCAAATCGTGGATTAATTAATTAGTGGAGATACGGTATTTAATTAGAGGGGGATATATAAATTTGAAAGTGGTATTTTATTAATTAGTTTATCCAATTGGGGTATTTTATTAAATGTATAGGTACAAGCATGAAACTGATATGTGAAATTGGGTATTTATAGAAAAACCCCTTGTATAATTATTTTGGATTTTTATAAGTAACATGTTTGACTTTTTAAGCTTAAATTTAATAAATCATATTATGTTTTAAATAATTCATGAATTATGTAATTATAGGTAAGATTTATATGTAATTATTTTAAAAAAAATTTTACATATATTTTGTCCATACAAATTTTTTTGAATTAGTGTGAGCCATGGGCCGGGCTAGGGAATGACCTCGTAAGCTCAGTTCGAGCCCAACCTAAGTATGAAATTTTAAAATGTGAACCGAACTGAGTTTGGATTGATGCTTTTAACGGAAACCTATCAAGCCATGTCCAAACTTGCCCAAACCCAGTTGATGAACATGTCTAGATTAAACATTACCCAAAACACTTCTTGTATAATGAATATTCGTATAAATTTAAAATCATGATTTTTGGTTAATCAATCTATCAGATTGAATAGGGTTTAATAACACGTTAAACAAATTTTCAATATAAGTAACATAAACAAATTTTCAATATAAGTAACACATTTTAAAAGCACAAGATTGATTAAATATTAGTTTATAACTACTTCAGTTTTTCAGTATTCCTCTTACACATTTTAGACATTTTAATAAAACAAATAGTAAGGATATGCAAGTAGTAATCCACCTCTAATGATTTACTTTTTCAATCCAAACTATGTATTTATTACTATGAAATAAATATGGGTATACATGGTGAAAAAGGGAAAAGAATCGTGAAATTTTGAAATGAATTATTATTTTGAATTTCATATTTTAGCTAATTGAACTATTAAAAAAACAGAGAGAGTAATAGTTTATTGAGTTGGGTTTAATAGCACGTTAAACAAATATCTATAACACATTTTTAAAACTTTTAATAGCCCGTTAAACAAATTTCCAAATAAACATAGTTCTATAAAATTCGTTGATTTAGAATTCATATATCAACAACTACCAAAATAAATCAAATATAAACAGTTTAATACATGACGCCTATAATTGATTCACAAAAAAATATATAATTTGTCAAAAAGGTGTATATCAATAAAGACACATTAGATTTCTCGCAAAAAAAATGACCAATTAATAATTTTGTTACAATAAAGGTACGATAATAAAGCTAATGAAATCAGGTGTGTAATGAAAAAATCTGAAATGAAATGTCAATGAACTTAATTTTGGAAAAATAGGTTATTTTCCGTGAAATTTCTAAAAATAGAATTTGTTTATAGGTAACGTTTAAAATTAAGAAAGGAAAAATATTTAGCTCAGTTTTCTGTTTTTGCTCTAACAAATACAAACCATATTTTTCATATTTTCTAAATGGAAAGAAAAGGGAGGTGCTTGATTCATAATTTTACGGACAACCAACGTTGCTTTGGCCCTCTTTTCTTTCTTCTTGTGTGTTTATTTCCTTTATCTATATAATAATGTATGATTATAATAATGTTTAATTATTTTGATTCTGGTTATAACTATTCCACTTAATTTTTTTATATAAGTTATACTCTTTATTATTATAATTATCATTTCTATTGTATATATAGCAATGTAAAGATATTTCATTTATTATATAATAATTGTCTTTGAAATTGTTTAATGACAATTTGATTATTTGATTTTAAAAGTTTGATGTCATAAAAAATTATATTTGACATTATAAAACGTAAAATTAAAATATATAAGCATATTGTATTTGCATTGTGGAGCTACAGAATGTGTCCCCACAAAGGTGCCAAGAAAGTAGTTATTTCCGCTGAAATAAGCTTCCAAGAAAAAGGTGAAAGTGCTAATTATCGTTTGGTTGGCGGAACAGCTATTCCGTGAAATCGGAGCAAAACGAATACAAAAAGGTGAAGTGTTTGCCTAGAACCCATCGTCGGGATGGAATAGCTATTCCGAGCTATCATACAACTCATGGAATAGCTATTCCCTTCTCGAGGGGAGGAATATGGATTATATGATAGCTAGGAATAACTATTCCATCCCAACGACGGACTAGGCAAACACTCCACATTTTTCAATTCGTTTTTCTCCTATTCCGCGGAATAGCTATTCTGCCAACCAAACGATTTCCCCTCAAAAGACACAATAATTCCACCAACAGTTCTTTTCATTGGCTCTTCAGGCAATTTTTTGTTACAACTTTTGCATGCAAGTTCAGCCAGAATAAAGTGGTCATCTAGCATGTCCAAGTGATCATAATCCTTGGTCACAAAATGGGTTACTGGACTTTTACACTCATTGTAAAACCCCACGTGACTTGCACCATTTGGTGCACAAGTTGGAAACTTGTTACCCAATCCAGTTCCAATTATAGTAACTGGAATCGATAAATTGAATGAGTTTGGATTGAAGGTCAGAATTTCGGGTTGAAATTGCAAGTATTTATTTATTCAGACTTGTGTCCTGTACTGGACTTCTTTCTGCCCGCTACTCGAACCGAAAATAACATCTAAGCAATTGTATTAAAATAGGAACTCCGATACTTAGTGATATTGAATATTATGCAATATTGAATATCTGAATATGAATGAATTAGACTTGTTCATGAGTCGGGGGTACGGGTACCCGCTAGTCTGGGCGGGATTGGACACTCATTTTTTACCTAGTCTGGCGGGATTGGGCGGGATTGGACACTCATTTTTTACCTAGTCTGGCCTGAGCTTGAACCCGCTAAATCCCAAAATTTCATGGGAAGTGCTTGATTTTCTATAAATATCCAAGCTCGACTAGAGCCCAGTCCGATGAATTATAATTTTTTTATTATATATTATATTTAGCAATAATTTTGAACCAAAGTTCATTGAATTTTATCATATATTATTTATTATATTTAGCAATAATTTTGAACTTCATATTTTAGTCCATTGAATTTTAAACTTAACTAGATTACGTCCTAATATGTATTAAAAAAATCAAACAGAGCATGTAGTTATATAAAAATAAAGAAACATCTTTTACTCTACCTATCCAAACAGAAAGATAAAATGAGTTCTATGCTTTGGACCGGGTTTTAGAACAATCTTGTAATCTCGATCTGATGCTCAAGTCTTAAATTGTGGGCCAGGCTTGTCCCATCGCGCCGAACAAACAAGTCTAGAATGAATGAATGAAGTAGCTAGCTAGCTAGCTAGGCAAACAGGAACATACCTTATTAGGAGAGACCACAATGTATCCATGAGATGCTATGAATTGGAGGACGACAGAGTAGTCAGTGCTCTCAAGACACAGCAAAAAACAACAATACAGGATAAGTGGCTCCCTTTGGTTGGGCTATAGGATCATAATCGTACACTTGAAAATAAGCTGTTTTGATTTCAGCTGTGTTGAGAATTCTCCTGGCTCAAAAACACTTGATATTTCATGAGAATGAGGTTCTTCAACAAGCGAAGCTACTCCTATGATTAACTCGGTGAGGGTATTGATAACCCGACATGTGTAAAGGAGCCAGCATATAACACCATCCGGCTGAGCAATAGGCCACGAAATGTCACAACAATCCGCCCACCCGGCGGATGAATAATTTGCAGCATGACAATCTAGCTTTTTATCCATCTGGCCGGTCAACGCCAACTACCGAATGGCGACACGGTCCAACAATGAACCAAAAGAAGACAAGCAACATTGGATGCCCACATTACTAGTGGATGTCTACATCACTAGTGGATGCTTACGTCATCAAGGCTCATCCACTTCTTATATAAAAGCCCTCAAATCACGTAAAGAGGTACATTCACTTCTTCTACTCTCTTCTCTCTTTACTTATTACCTCCTCTCTTAAATCTGTTACTAACTTAGGTATCGGAGAGGCTACGCCAGTCACTCGGCTAGCCCCCATAGTCACCATTTTTTCATCTTGCAGATTCGGACCACCGTACGAGGTGGAAAGACACGATCAACATCTGAAAGCAAGCACGTGATCAACACGTCCACGGGCTAGACTTTCAGTGGTGCGGTGAGCGTGGAACAAAAGAAGAATTTTGTTCCACAAATCTCAACACTTTTGTTCTAGTGATCGAACACTCAAGAGACCTATCATGGCTGACGAAATTCACAATGCTGGAAGTGGAGGAAATGCAACTCTCTTCCACATCCACGGCGATGACGTCCACCACAGTAACCATGACATCACAAAACATTCAACACTAAGACGTCCACACCCCGCCAACTAGCAACAGTGTCACTTTCTTCGAAAGTGTGGTACAGAAATACCATATGATGCCAGAAGATCAGGGCCAGATACGACGCAACTTGTTTGGTCTGCTGAATAGTTCAGACGGAACATCTATGGTTGGCCACACGGTTAGTGGAGTTCATTGCAATTATCCTACTATAGGATATCAGCCTATGCGGCCTGATATAGGGTATCATCCCACCCGTCCTGACGGGAGTTCTCAACTCATCCGGCCAGGGCTATTTCCAACATCTGGCACATTCTCAACAACAGAGCCATTTGTTCCGCCCATATTTGCAACATTACAACAAAGGTCATCCATCCACTCAGTCTCACTGCAACAGGGCCGGATCAGCACATCCCATGAAATAGGGACAAACAACGACGATCCATCCGTCCCTTCTTGAGAAGAGTTGACAGGGTTGGCAAGGCATCCAGGAATCCCTCACCCAATCCACAACAACTCGTCATTTGACCACTCGAATGGAGTGATCCCTCCAACTTATTACAATCTGTGGCACAGTGGAGGGATGCTTCCTCCTCCACCCAGTTATTCAATGCCTCCTCCTCACCCGGCGTCACAAAGATCAAGAAGGAGCTATGTCAACGATCCGGAGTTTGTGAAAATGTTCAAAGAGGGGCTGAACCACTTTGCTATCACCCTCCATGAGCCCCTATTAACAGTATCCTACTCTCCATTCAGCACCAGGATTCAAAACAAACCGCTTAACCCATATGTCAAAATCCCCCACTTTGATAACTATAGCGGTGACACGGATCTTAGGACCCACGCCAAAACCTTCAAAAATAAGATGGATATGACACATGTCTCTAAGTCGCACGCATGTTGTTATTTTCAGAATACGCTGATTGGACTAGCCGCTTACTGGTTCGACGCGCTTCCAGCCGGGTCAATCAATGGGTGGGAAGAACTCCAACAAAAATTCTGCACACAATTCATTAGCTCCATACCGGCTAGAACCTCCTCACGAATACTTCATGAGGTAAAACAAGGACAAGGCGAGTCGTTACGAGCCTATATTGAGCGATTCAACCGGGCTTGCCTTCAAGTTCGGAACATTAATTTCAGTACGGTGAAGGAAGCCATGATAAGAAGAACTCAAAGTGAGCGACTAAGGATAGAGATAGTCCAAATGAACCCAACCGACCTCCAACAAATGATGAGCATAGCGAAGGCGCACATTAAAATCAATGAGTTGCAATTACCAAGAGAAATCCACCCGGTCATGAACAATGACTCAAGGTTTGAAAATCAGAGATCCGACCGGCGAAGGGATAAGAAGTTATCCGATCGAAGAGATTACATCAGATCCGTCACAAACAGCAGACCATCATTAAACGCGCCTTTGAGTGACATCTTGATCACCGTCTAAAAGAGTAACGACAAGTGAAGCTTGCATTACCCAAAGGTGAATGCCGATGCTAGATTGGGATGAGACGTGAACAAGTACTGTGAATTCCACAAGGCCAAGGATCACCACACGGATGATTATCGAGTACTAGTCAATGAGATCTACCAGCTCATTAAAGAGGGCAAGTTGGAACAATTTGTAAAAGGCATCACTAAGCGGTCAAATGAGGAAGAAAAAGGAGGATGGGAGAATGACATATCATATCACCCAAACGGCGAAATAAAGGGGTCATCCTGATGATTGGTGGTGGGACGCAGTCACAGAAGCCTTCAAAATGACCAAAGCAGACAGAGAAGATATCTGACAACAAGGAAGTAGACCTCTTTACCAGATACAGTATGGTCAAGCGCTCGAGGCCAGACCCACTTATCATAGAAGCTGGTGTTGAGGGCTACATGATCAAGTGGGTCATAGTTGACACTGGCAGTTCAGTAAACCTATTCACCAGAAAGGCCCTGACTCAACTGCACGTCGTAGAAAACTGCATGTTCCCTAGTTATTCACCAGCTCTGGGACAGGTGAATCTAGAAGTTGAATTGGGAGATAGAGAGCATACGTGGAGAGCACAAGTAGAATTCATTGTTGCTAACATCCCCATTGCATACAATATCATTCTGGGAAGGCCTTTTCTGGTAGATTCTGACTCATTGATATCTATGAACAAGCTGGTAATGACGATTCCCACCACACGAGGAAAAGCTATTGTTGTGGGAAACCCCCAAGTGGCTTACGAGACATACTTAGCTTCGCTCAAGAATGAATCAAAAGGTGACGAATTAACCAAAAATGATAAAAAGGCTGAACCAGTTGGGAGCTTGGAAGTATACATAATCTCACCAGGAAAGCAGGTGAAGATAGCTAAAGACCGTGACGGAAAAACAAAAGCTGACATATGCCAAGTCCTTAAAGAGGAAGAGCACACCTTCTCTTGGGATAATAATGACATACCAGGCATCCCTACAAATGTCATCACACATAAACTCGACCTCCACCCCGATGCTAACCCAGTCAAACAAAAGAAGAGAAATTACGCCCCTGAAAGGGGAAAGGCGATTGAAGCAGAGGTAAAGAAGCTCTTGGAAGCAGGCCACATCAGGACGGTTCGCTACCAGATTGGCTTGCAAACGTATTTTTAGTGAAGAAGGCGAACGGCTCATGGCGAATGTGTGTTGATTTCACTGATCTTAACAAAGCCACACCAAAGGATAGTTTCCCACTCCCCAGTATCGATCAACTGGCAGACGCAACCGCAGGATTCGCTATCTACTCCTTTCTTGATGCCAAGTCAGGATATCACCAGATCTCAATGAATCCGGATAACTAAGAGAAAATTGCTTTCATCACCCATGACGGAACCTATTGCTACACGGTCATACCCTTCGGGCTCAAAAATACTGGAGCAACATACCAACGAATGGTGACAGATATGTTCAAAGACATGATTGGGCACACGGTTGAAGTCTATGTTGATGACATGATCGTTAAGAGCAGATCTAAAGAAACACAAGCGGTTGACATGCGAGCCATCTTCAAGATATTGCAAAAGTACCAGCTCTGACTAAACCCGGATAAATGCACTTTCGAGGTTGAAGGAGGTAAGTTCTTGGGATATCTCATATCTTAGAGAGGGATTGAAGCAAACCCTGAAAAGATTCAAGCGATTATGCGTATGCAACCACCAAAAACTCTCCAAGAAGTTCAAAGGCTCAATGACCGGATCAATGCATTAGGGCGGTTCATCTCCTTCTCTGCCAAGAAATGCCTTCCATTTTACAAAGCCATCAAGTGAGACCAATCATTCAAATAGAATGAAGTGTGCCAACAAGCCTTTGACAACATCAAGGCATTACTTGGATCCCCACCATTGCTCAGCCAGCCTAAAAAGGGGGAAACATTATACATATACTTACCGATGACTGACAAAGTGGTCGATTCGGTGTTGGTAAAGTAAGACGAAAATGGGCAACAACCTATCTACTACACTAGCAAAACATTGAGAGATGTTGAGATGAGATACCCGCGAATTGAAAAGTTGGCATTAGCACTCGTCTCTACTATCATCCACCTTCACCCATACTTCCAGGGATACACGATAGTCGTAAGAACAAGTTATCCATTGAAGAAAGTGTTGCAAAGGCCTGAGACGTCAAGATGACTGACTGAGTGGGCAGTTCGCCTGGGTGAGTTCGACATAAGGTTTGAGGCTCGCAAAGCTCTCAAAGTACAAGTGTTGGTAGATTTCGTAACCGAGTTCACAGGACTTGATTCAGATGATATGCCAAAAATGGAAGAATGGACTGTTTACGGATGGAGCCTCGTCGCTAGAAGGAGCAGGGATAGGAGTTGTGATCAATTGGCCAGAGAAAATTAAATTCACTTACGCGGCCAAACTTGCCTATCCAGCTACAAACAATGCGGCTGAATATGAAGCAATGATCAAAGGACTTGAACTTACACAGGAAATTTCCCTAGATTGTGTGAGAATCAAGAGTGATTCCAAGCTCATATCAAACCAAATTAATAAGAATTTCACCACCAAAGAAGCTGGGATGATAAAATACCTTGAGAAGGTACGGAAGTTGACTGTCGAAATAGAATCCAAGGGAACCGCTTGGAAGGTAGAACACATATCCCGAATGGAAAATGAAGAGGCAGACCAACTCACAAAAGCCGCATCATCAAAAGATGACTAGAAATCACTTCAGTGCCCATTCGAAGTTATCCAAAATTCCTTCAAACAATGCAAAGGATGTCATGCTCTTAGAACAAGAGCTTGGATGGATGAAGCCAATCATTGACTACTTGGTATATGATCAATTACCGGATAATAAATCTGAAGCGGTAAAAATAGTGAGACGATCATCACGGTACGCGGTTATCAACAATTAGCTCTACCGACGATCTCACACGGACACATGGCTTAGGTGTGTCACACCTGAAGCTGGTCGGTACATTATTATTGAAATGCCTGAAAGAGCCTGTGGATCACATCAAGCGGTTGAGACCCTCATCCGTCGCATGAAACTCTTTGGGTATTATTGGCCATTTATGAACATTGATTAAGAAGAATATGTCCGAACTTGCCATCAATGTCAAATTCATGCAAGAAAATCCCACATGCCCCACGCCATGCAAAGACCCATATACATCGGATAGCCATTCTCAACATGGGGAATTGACATAGCCGGACCAATGCCAACAGCAATCCGGTAGAAAAAATTCATCCTTGTGGCGATAGACCATTTCTCGAAGTGGGTAGAAGCGCTTGCAATAAGCACCATTACGCCTAAACGGGTCATTGACTTTGTATGGTACCACATCATCATCCATTTTGGTGTACCACAAAAGATCATTTCGGACAATGGGTCACAATTTATAGCAGCCGAGTTAAAAAACTTCTGTAGCGAGCTGAGAATTGAACAACATTTTTCATCTGTCACTCATCCACAAACGAACGGCCAAACGGAAGTTACCAACAGAACACTTGGGGAAGGTCTCAAAAGAGGGCTGGAAGGAAGAAAAGGGGCATGGGATGAAGAGCTTAACAATGTTTTGTGGTCATACAGAACAACTCCATGCAAACCTACTGGAGAAACACCTTTCATGCTAGTCCATGGAGTGGAGGCAATTATACCAATCGAGATTGGAGCTCCATCAGATCGGGTCCAATTCTATAACGAGGAACAAAACCACATTAACCTACTCCATCACTTAGACAGCTTAGAAGAAAGACGCGAACGAGATTGCATCCTGATGGCAGCATACAAAGCTAAGATCACAAAATACCATGACAAGAAGGTCAAAGAAATACGACTCAAATAAGGAGACCTGGTCCTACGAGACTCATCAGCCTCACAAAAGCAAGAAGGGAAAGGCAAGCTAGGAGCCAACTGGGAAGGACCCTACCAAATTGATGAAGTCATTGGACCCGCTACCTATAAACTAAAGGAGATGGATGGGAAAAAGTTGGCAAGAACTTGGAACATAGCATCTCTCAAGAAGTACTTCACCAAATCATGAGCCAAATGACGGGGGCTGATGGACGGTGCACTCTTACAAAGGCTGGCACCCATCCCTAATAAGTCTTGAGCCAAATGAAGAGCTAATGGGTGGTGCAATCTACAAGAGGTTGGTACCCGTTCCCTAAAAAAAAGGGATAACGGACTTATGGACACTGGCTTAACAATTTAACCCTTTTTAATAAAAAGGCTTATACTCTTAGCAATTTAATAGTGCTGATCACACTATCTGAATTCGCCCACATTTCGCAAAAAGTTCTTAAGGAATAATGAAGCCTACAAGGTAAATGTCCTCAAACGGACATTTGAGCACATGGGCTTAGCTCACCCGGCTCCCACTAAACACTACTCAGCTCAATGCGGTAGTTAATTTAACCTCTTTTATACATTTAAAAGACGGCTCACTTTAACTTGGTTATTTTTGTTTGATAAAAGCATGAGATATATGCAACAAACAAAATAAAATAACAAATGTCCTCCAACACAAGGTTGAGCACAAGGGCTTCGCGCACCCGGATCCCACAATACACTACGCAGGTCACACTAGTTAATTTAATTTCTTTCATACATTTAAAAGAAAGATCGCTTTAACTTGGTTATTTTCGCTTGTGTTTGATAAAAGCATGAAATAGAAGTAATGCAACAAAACAAAACAAGATAACGAGTGGTGAAGAAGCAAAAACTTATATTAATAAAGACCGTCAAAAGGTCGAATTGCCTCAAAAGGCTTACAAAAATATTCACCACACGGGCTTAGAAATTATAAATTATAAAAGAAAATTGCTAAGGCTGCTGGGAAGGAGGAACGTCGGTACGCGGCTCCCCATCCAAAGGAAGAGATGAATCTTCACCACCCGGTGTGGCCCCACCAGCTTCTTGGTCGGTAGCCATTTGGAGCTCTTTCTCCTTTTGATGTTCATCCAAGTCATCGTAGCTTGGGAATTCAACGTCCATGACCAGGTCATCAGGTATATCCGGGGTGAGGTGCTTAGCTAGCAAGTAGTACTCTCTCGCCGAACAAATAGCCACATTCCAACAACCGGCTGATGATAACTTCTACCGCAGCCACCGCATTTTTCCTCTCCTCCTCAAGATCGGTAATTTTGGCAGTTGCTGCCTCAGCCTCTTCCTTCATTTTCCTCTTAGCTATTGAGGCCTCGTTCGTGGCAGAGGCAACTTTAGCCTCCAAATCCTTGATTTGGGATAAGGCCAGTTGATACTTCATCTCAAAACGGGAGTCTTTGCGAGCTCACCAGATTAGCTCACTCATCCTCGACATCACCTAAAAACAAAATTTTTTCAATTATACCGGGTGATGAGAGTTCAAAGAAAACCACATTGACACCACATACTGAAGTAAGATCTGGAAAAAGGATGGTTGACAAAACGGTCGTCGCCTCTTCCTTTAGCTTTTCCTCCTCCTTGGGGAGAGGAAAGCAGCTCTTGAGGAGGGATTGGACCCTGAGATCTCTGCAATCGGCATCCGGTGCCTCCCTAGCAAACACCTCCACCAATGTTTATTTCGGTGGAGCTCCACCTTGTGGCCGAGAAGCCGCTTCAGCTACCTACAAAGACAATGTAAAATGAATAATGGTTCAAATAGAAAGCGGTGAATACAAGGATAACTAAAGCAAAGAAAAATAATAAGGCATGCTAATACGTGAGCAGTTTTTTGCTTCTTGGAAGCCGGCTGGCTAGCTTTTCCCACTTCCGGCTAGGATGATTCACCCACTTTGAGAGCAACCGGCCTGGTCCGTTTGTTGTGCATTGCTTTCTTCTTGGCGGCTAAAAGATCAGCAGCCATTTGTTCAGGAGTTGACATGCCTAAAGAAATAAAAACAAAACCAAAGCAGATAAGGAGTAAGTACTGATAGGAGGATCATGAGTCTGCAGATAAATAACTTCATTTGAAATCGGGTCACGAGCAATCAAGTGATGCCCTTGGATAGAAGCCCACGTGGTGGTATTCAATCTCCACATATGGGGTTTTAACCCTTTAAAGAATTCTACCCTAGGATCGTGGACCCAGCAGGCTTTGCTAAAAATATTAGTTGGTTTCTCACTAGACCACTCGGTTGGGAAGGAAGGGTAGCACTCGTCTATACGGATGTAAAACCAAAACTCTTTAAAGTTATGCTTTGAATCGGGCCTCCCCAAAAATTTATAAAACCCGGAACCGGGTGGTTTAGCAAATTGGTAGTGGTCATCCTCTTTGTTCTTTTTGATACTACACAGTTTCCTAAAGAATGTGGGGGTGAACTCGAAGTCGGCATCAACACAAAGTTGGTAATGACCCATTAAATCCGCCCAAGTGTTGGGATGGAGCTCCGCCGGGCATATTCCCCAAATTTTCAGTAGATTGCAAATTGACTAGGGTAGAGGATATCTGAAGCTGTTTCGCAAAGTGTCCATGTATACACTAAAATGACCATGGGGAGGAGCGTTCACCCATTGGTTCTCAGATGGGAGTAAAACATAACATTTTTAAAGCCAATCAAACATCACCGCCTCGTGGGATATGTGAACCTCATGCACCATAGACACCATGTCATCCACCCGGGGTGTCATCTTCTTCCTCCTCACAAGCGCTACTGACAAAGAGGCCTCCTCTCTCTCTCGAGAAATGGGTGGTTCCTGATCATCACCCTCAACCACAGGGTCATCTACAATGTTCTCTCCTTGAAGAGATGTTTCTGGTGTGGAAATTTCCATCCACCGACCGGATGACTCACCAATCCTGGCTGCACTCATACCTTTAACCTCAAATGTGTCGCCCCCCATTTAGTTTGATATTGAATTCTTAGAAGCCATCACTTGGTTTACTGTCCTTTTAAACCTAACATGATTAAGTTTTGGTGAGTTAGTGGTATTTAGAGGTTTTTTCAAATACATGTTAAAAATGTGATCATCCATCCGTCTCCACCACTCCCTATCATTACTGCTATTAATACTGCTAGAATCGCAACCAGATGGCTGAAGTTGAAACTTGGTAATCTCCATGACCCGGTCCTAATGCTACAAACAAGGGATCTAAGATTTAAAAACCCTCTTAAGGCTAATTTTGAGGAGAAAACAACAAAACTCAACAAATCCCATGAATTTTGGATCAAAGCAAGATAGGAAATGAAGAACGCGAAGAACAAAGTAAAAAAATTTTTTTTCCCAAACAACGCAGAACAAAGCAAAATCACAAACAGAACAACGCAAATGGTAGTAACGAAAGCGCAAACAAATCAGAACTTACTTGAGAAAGATAATTTGCTGGTTTGAAGAAGGAAAGACTGGCAGGAAATTGCTTGAATCGCCGGAAGAGCTCTGGGGAAAAAAGTTTTGAGTAAACAGTATAAATGAAGGAAACCACGTATTTATACGAGAAGTTGAATGCTTGATAAATCTGCGCCATCAAAATTAGGGCACGTCTTATCATCAACGGCTCAGATTTCATCCTTAAGACATTTGTAACCTATCAGATTTCAAACCCACTCATTTAAACCGCCTTGGAATTTCAAATGACGAGGCTGAAAGCTCTGAATTTCAAACGACGTGGCTGAAAGCTTTGAATTTCAAACGATGCGGCTGAAAGCTTTGAGTTTTAAACGATACGACAGCTAAAGTTTTCTTTCAAAATTTCAAATGACATTAGAAGGACTTCTACTTACTTATAGGGGGGGACTTTTGATAACCCGGTATGTGTAAGTGAGCCAGCATATAACACCATCCGGCTGAGCAATAGGCCACGACATGTCACAACAATCCACCCACCCGGCGGATGGATAATTTGCAGTATGACAATCTAGCTTTTTATCCATCCGGCCGGTTAACGCCAACAACCGAATGGCGACACGGTCCAAAAACGAACCAAAAGAAGACAAGCAACATTGGATGCCCACATCACTAGTGGATGTCTACATCACTAGTGGATGCTTACATCATCAAGGCTCATCCACTTCCTATATAAAAGCCCTCAAATCACCTAAAGAGGTACATTCACTTCTTCTACTCTCTTCTCTCTTTACTTATTGCCTCCTCTCTTAAATCCGTTGCTAACTTAGGCATCGGAGAGGTTACGCCGGTCACTCGGCTAGCGCTCATAGTCACCATCTTTTCATATTGCAGATTCCGACCACCGTACGAGGTGGAAAGACACGATCAACATTTGAAAGCAAGTGCGTGATCAACACGTCCACGGGCTAGACTTTCAGGTATGATTATTAATACTGATATAAGATGCTCTATAATGGGAATGACGATGATGTGGCATATGTTCAGGCCCGTTTCTTGGGGCAGGAATATAGGGATGATCGTCCAGGGACCTAAAAGTTAGAACAAAATAAAGGATCCTATTATTTAAAATGGAATCCAATATTCTTCTTAATCTTATTGGTGATAATGCGTGTCAAGATACCTTTTTGAGTTATTTATTAGCAAAATAATTTGTAATAAAGTTGATATTTATCATATTTCTTAATTTGTTAATAAATGTTGCATGTCACCTTCAACTTGCAAATTATCAAATATCTTTTTAATTTGCAAAGTAAACTACTTAACCTTTAACATCACATGTTAAATTTTAGTTGGTTTAGCTTTTCAAATATGTTATTTTTCTGATTTTCTTCTCTTTGATCAGAAGTTGACATGTGACATGAAGAGGCAACTAGATGCATTTTTACCAAGGGGTTGACTGGAATTTTTAAAAGTTTCGAATGACATCCAACTTTTGTTGTGAAGTTAAAGTGATGTTGGTAAATTTGACCTATAAAAAAAGGTAAAATTATAAAATATGATCTTGATGTTGTTTTTTAAAATTTGGTTTGGAATTTCTTTCAAAAGGAGGACAGTTGTTCAAAATTTAAGTAAACAAATGATCATCAGTATGAAAATATGTTACGACAATGAGTAATTTTGTTTATTTTTTATTTGTAGACTTTTAATAAAAATACAACGCATGGTAGTGATTTTAAATTTTTTTTGAAAAGTGCAAATATATTTTTAATTAAAAATGATGATACATTTTAAAAAATAATAATAAAATGAAAAAAAACTACTCAAATACGACGTATGATTATTTAAACTGATAATATTATATTATGAAAAAGTTGAATTGATTAAAATACTCTTTGTAACATTACTATTCTTAATAAAAAATATTACTTTTATCATTTTGCTAAATTTTGAAACCGCAAACCCATTTTGAAGAAAAGTGAATGTTTTTTTTAAGTTTACATGGAAAAATTTATTGGAAAAGTTTGCTAATATTTGTCTTATAAGATTAAATTTCGTCCAAAAGTTTTCTAAACACAATCCTTTTTGAATTTGTGGCTCGTTAGAATCATGATTTACATTATGAGAATGCCTTGATGTAAGTGGTTTACCAAATGAGCTTACTCTCCAAGAAATAAATTTTACAAAAATTGATATCTACACAGCGTATAGCTTGACATGATAATTAACCAATCAACAACAAGAAATATAGGTTATTAATCTCACAATTAAAAAGATTAACAAAAATGACATCTCATGTCCAGAAAAAAGCTTGACATGACATAGATACATAATCAGAGTGAAATATGCAAAAATTGTAGCCAAGGGGATTAGGAGGAATTTTTAAAACATAATTTGTTAGCTAGCTCATTAATGCACCCCATGAACATTGAACAAAATGTGTCATTGAAATAAACGAGGACGGTGGAGAATTCACATAAAACCAATAAAAATTGGAACACACAATCTTCATTTTTTTGGTTTTCAAGCATTCATCAAACCAAATTTTTACCTCCATAGATGTTAGATTTTCCACGAAATCCAAGTATCCCAATCAAATTGAACAACAATATCTAATTAACATATCTACCGTTTGAAACCCAAGCGGTGTAATTGAGTAAAAGGGATTCATTAATCCTTAACCAAAAGTCCTCGGATCGAATTTCAATTTTGGGTATGAAGCAATTTAAATCTTCGGGCTAGCTACGTCAATTTTGCAATGCTTTTGTTTAATCATAGTGTGCGCATTTTTCTATTAATTCTAACCCAGTTCCACTAAAAAAAGTAGTTAAGTTTTTAACACTTTACATTCATGGGTAAATGATGATGGAAAAGATATGATAATTACACCAAAACGTAAAAGGACTATCAATACTAAAAAATAAATTAAAATTTTTTGGAGTACATTACAATTTATTTGGGAAAATTTGACGGAATGCCACTGAAATTTGAGATTTGTTCAATTTATGTCAATAAAGTGACCGAATTTTATATCTAATGTCAATTGATATCAAGTTATATTACAACCAGCATCATAAGAGGGCCGCTAAGCTTAAGCCAAGGTCCAATAGTATTATTCCTATATGAAATGTGTTAGCCTCGAAATGGGTCAAGTACCTACTTTCTCCCTATATAAAAACACTATTCCCCGTGAAAGGTAATTAAGTAATTCCATTCTAGCATTTCTTCATTCCCTCATACCTCGGTTTAATTTAGGCATCGTGGGCTTAAACCTCTAAAATTTCTGTTGTCATGCAAATCACCCCATCTCGGATCACGTTACATTAGCCAATAAATAAAATCTCAATTAGTTAAATTTATTAATATATGGCAGTAGTTTCTTTCCTTTTTGTGTCGGGTGCCAACCTATAGTTAACATCCCCGTCCTTTACAGTTTTTTGGTCTCCATTTTTAAAAGAAAAATCACTTAACAACGCAACACCAAGTCTTACTAACTAGAGTGATACCATTTCAGTTCTTAGTTCTTACTATTTTTTAATTTTGAATTCATTAAATATTTTATTCAGGGTTGTAAGTATGAGTGTTTTTTATTTGATACATTTTTTCAATTGAAATTGTGAATTGAATTTTGGAAAATACAATAGTAGAGTTTTTTTGAAACAAAATCCATCTTTTTATCATTTTTCGCACACTTAAGGGAGGTATCCAACAAGTGAGACGATGCAAAAACTTCCTTTATATCGCTCTTACACCAAAGTATAAAGAGCGTTACGCGCACTTTACAATGCTCTTATACCATGTATACAATGCACATCTAACATTATCTCGCGTGCTTATATCAACTTACATAGACGTATAGGAAGATATAAGTGTGTGAATCAAAATATGTTTAAGAAAATATGTCAATATAGATATTTTTTTATGAAATATGTAAAATAATTTTAAAGATAAAAGAAAACAAACAAAATATCCTAAAAGTTGGTACTTAAAAACAAACGATTAAGAGCAAATAAATTCATCTTAAGATAAAATAAATTCAATTTTGTGAAAAAAGCTGTGCTATTTTTTCCTTTAAAATCGATAAGGGTGTTCAAAAACCGAACCTAACCGAAATAACCGACCGAACCGATGTAATTCGGTTTATTTGGTTCGATTTTCGGTCTAAACGATTCGGTTTCGGTTGGTACTTTTATAGATTTTTGGTTAATTCGATCGGTTCGGTTTTAATATAAAAATAACCGATATAACCGAATCAACTAATTAATTCAATATATCTAAAAACTATAACACATATAAAAGTTTAATCTGCAAACTTAATTTTATAGCAATATCATCATAATCTTAAAACACTATTATTTCATTTTATTGCTTTCGTACAAGATATACATGTTAATTTATGGATGTAATAAAACTGAAGTGATTATTATATATAACATAAATAGAATTTTAACAAGAAAAATAAAAGAACAAAAAAAAATCGGTTAAATGAACCGAACCGAATAATTCGAATCTGTTTCAATTACTTATCTACTTCGGTTAGGTTTCGATTTCTACTTTTTCATCTATTCAATTTTCAGTGTATTCAGTTTGGTTCGGTCATTGAAACGAACCAACCGATGAACACCCCTAGAAATCGATAACTCTCAGAAGTCAAAATGCAATTGTTTAGGTAAAATCCCTTAAATATACCAAAGTTTATAACATTGGGCTTTGATGTTTTTATACAGGCCCATAGAAAAGCCCATTCGCCACGTGTTATCTCTTCTTTGACCGCAATAAAACCCTAAATTCAAAAACCTTACAGTATACACTTGCTGAAGCTAAACGAGAAGGAAAAGCCGCCATTTTTTGTTGTTTCTTCCTCTTCAATTTGAGTAGTCATGCCCAAGTCCAAGCGCGACAAAGCAGGTCTGGTTTCTTTTCTTTTTACCTTATTTGCTTATCCAATCACTGTTGCTTGTAGGCCGTGGATTATGATGCATGTTTTTTGCAGTTTCATTGACAAAGACGAAGAAGAAGGGGAGAGAACATAAGGAATCTATTGTAAATTCAATAAGAGAGGCGGCAGAAAGTTACAATTCGATCTATGTGTTTAGTTTTGAGAACATGAGAAATCTCAGGTTCAAGGAGTTCAGGGAGAAGCTCAAATCTACCAGTAGGTGGGTTTCTTTTCATTGCTTAGAGACATGCAGCTATTGATACTTAGCATTAATTTTTGTTTGCGGATTGAAATATTTGGATCTGTTTGTTATCAATAGAAATGCAGATTCATGGATTTTGAGCGACAGTTAAATGATTTAGAATTAGGATTCGAGACCAGATATGAAAGGCTGACTGAAACTTGGATTTGATTTATCAGTTTGAAATATTAATTAAGTTGATCATTCTTCATATAGCTATTTAAAACATAGCTAGCAAGGTCAACATTTTCTTTTGATTAGTTGCTTATATGGTATTGAGCTTTAGCTTTTTGGTGAATACAAATCATTGTCAAGGGAACTAACGGTATATAGCTCTTGTTTAGTGTCTTGTTGAGATGCATATATTCTATTGAATTTCAAATTTATTGACAAAGTTGATCATGACTGACAATGTGACACCAACGATACTGCTTATTTCTTCAGGTTCTTCCTTGGATCAAACAAAGTAATGCAAGTGTCTCTAGGCCGGTCCGTTGCTGATGAAATCAGGCCTGGCCTTTTCAAAGTTTCAAAGGTAATATCAATCAACTTGCTTTCTATTTATTATTTCTCCTTCGCATAAAATTCTCGTCTTTTACCTTTGGCTTTAGTTTGCTTACTTTTTCTTCATGTATTCTGTTAGCTTTTGCGAGGAGATGCCGGACTTTTTCTAACCAACTTGTCAAAAGAAGAAGTTGAAAGGTATCTTATTTTTTTTGTGGAGTACTTGTTCCTACATGTTTCCTGTAGAAACAGAGTAAAATTAGCTGGTTAAATGTGTCTCTTTTGCTATTGAAAGAATTTTATGGGTTAAATTAACTTTCTAACAACTTTGGTTTGCCTGATTTGTATGATTTATTTATCAAAGAAAATATTGATTCTCTCTAGAATATTTGAGTTTGTAGAATATCAAAAGTTTATTTGTGCCTAGGACTAGGAATGCTTTGGCAATTGAGTTAGAACAACAATTAAACAATAATAATGTTCATGTCTTTATGTACGCGTGAAGGTTAATGGAGTATGGAGGACTTTTGAAAATCCTGAATTTAGAGCCAACTATATACCATATATGCTTTTAAACATCAATGATTAATAATCTACAAATGCAGCTGTGAAATATTGTTGGCAAGTAGCAACTAGTTAGATTTCTTCTGGATCTAAATCAATGTTATTAATTCCATTTTCCATTGATACTTTGCAGGGTATTTAATGAATTTGAAGAAAATGACTTTGCAAGGACAGGAAGCATTGCATCAGAAAAGGTAGCGTAGAATAAAATATCTACCAAATCGATCTAATATCTATACACAAGTTTTTGTTGTTTGACAAGTGAGTAATTTCTGATTTCTATTTTCTGGTTGAATCAGAGTACTTCAATGTTATGCTCCTTTCATTGATGAAGTATCTTTCACTTTTATTTTTCAAAATAATTACTGATATGATACACATGTTGAATTTTGTGTAATCTTCTGTCTTCGATATTTGATCAATTTCTGCAAACACCTAGTTAACAACATTCTTTTGTGTTTGAACTTCAAAGGTAGAACTTAAGGAAGGTCCTTTGGAGCAATTTTCCCATGAAATGGAGCCTTTACTGCGGAAGCAAGGAATGCCTGTTAGGTTGAACAAGGGTATGCAATAGCTTTTTTACATGCCTTGTGAATTTGGGTTAATAATCCAATTATTTGTTCTATGCAGGTGTTGTTGAGCTAGTTTCGGACTTTGTTGTTTGCGAAGAGGGAAAGCATTTGTCACCTGAGTCTGCCCGCATTTTGGTAGGCTCTCATATTATGCATTTCCTATATTATATGCCCATTGTTGCTATTTGTTCACCGCCGTTCTTTGATTTGGGTTGCAAATAAATTGCATGATACTGTTTTATGTTTCATTTAGTTACCCTTCCAATGATATCAGATAATATCTGTCTTAAAAGGCGGTCAAGGCAGCAGCCGCCTAGGTGGGGTTTTTTGGAACATCGTCGCGATTTTATATAATCGGGTGATCAAGGTGAAAAGTGTTGGCAAAACCCTGAAAAGTGTCGTCACAGACTAGAAACGTGTCGCCAAAACTTATAAAAGTGTCGCCTAAGTTCAGAAAAATGTTGCTACATGAATTTTTTAATTTATCACATAAAAATTTATGTATTAGGTAAATTTATTATTATGATTCATTGATAAATATTAAAAAATTTAAAATATTAATCTGCCTAGGCCCTAAGAGGTTCCAGCAGCCCGACTAGTGCCTGGCCTTTTTTAAAGCACTAGATAATAATTAAGCAAGCATTTTCCTTTGGCGATTCAGTAGAATGTAAACAAATTTTCAACATTTTGGCATCCATTTTCCTGGTTTTCATATGACATCAAACTTTGCGATTTGTTATTAAATCAACTTTAGCACCATTATCTGAGATAATTGGAATGGGGGAATTAGTTTTTGCGACTCATTTCCATGTTCTTGTCGAAAAGCTGCAGCAGCAGCCAATGTTATTGGTGGTTTATAACTTTATTAGACAATAAAACTATGACTTTATTTGCAGAGGTTATTGGGAATCAAGATGGCTACATTCCGGCTTCAATTAATTTGCAGATGGGGTCCCGAAGATTTTGAGCTTTACAAAGAAGGACAAGACGAGTCAGGCATTGATTCGGCCTAAAAATGTCGAAAGTCTGTATACTTAAATTGTGTGAAATTCGAATACATGATTCATCACATTCAAGTGTAATAGGGATAAAAGAAAATTTGTCAGCTTGATTTCGCGTAATTTATTTCATCCAAAGTCGCTTGATCGTGAGTTTTGTGTTTCGAGGTTGAAACTAGAATTACAATGATTATCTAGATTTTTATTTCAATGTATTACATAGTTTTATTTATTCACGTTTGACTATCTATTAATTAAGTCATTTAAAAATGTATTTCACGGTTTGAAATGAAAGAATTTGTTTTCCCCAGTTATTTGAGTTGTATTTTAAGAAAAAGTTTAAGTAACCGGTAATCTAATAACAAAATTCATTGTGCTACCCAAACGTTAAATGAATATAATCCAATCTTTTATTCATGATTCCGGTCTAAACAAATTAAAGGGGATTTTATGTCTTTTACATTAAAAGATAAAATAATTTTAGATCGTATCACGTGTTATTTTTTGAAAGCTCAAAATATAAATATAATATTTTTCTTATACGGTCTTTAAGGTTTCTCATTTTCCCTTTCAACTGAAACCCAACCCTCTTTCTTTTTCATCTGTCGTTTACTCTCCTCTGGCTCTTGCTTTAGCCTCCTCCTCTCCTTTGCCACCATATCTAGACTTCGCTTCTAATCTCGTGGTCGCCGCTGCTAGTCTTGCTGTCGCGTTGCTCCTCTAATCGCCGCGATGCTCTTCCTTTTATCATCACTCCTCTTACCGTTATTGCTCCTCCTTCGCCGCACTACTCCCCCTACCTTCGTTGTGACGCTCCTACAGCCTCTTCCTCAATTAAGTTTCAACCTCAATCTCCTTCCTTCTGATTTCGATTTTCAACTCTCAACCTCATCTAAATCTAAAGGTTCATTGTTTGATGTTGTTCGTTTTTGCTTGATTTGGATATAGAATTCATATATCTTCCAGTTATCTCCATTAAGCGGCATAATCCTACAACCACTATTTCAAGAAATTCTGCAACTGAAATGGAGAATAAGCATACTTAGGCTTGCAAGGAAGTTCAAAGAAGTAAGCAATTGAGATTTAGTTTCGGTTATTCCTTGGAAAATTGAATTACCTCTGCCACTTAGGGTTGGACTAGATGCGAACCAAAGAAGCTATGGTAAATCTTAATTAGA
>CATIWQ010289506.1:0-27574 GCA_949673415.1 Euphorbia schlechtendalii
GCTTCTCAACCAATCACAATGAATAGATACAATTATTCACCAATGGACATGACTCTTCATTTTGATAGACGCAACCCTTCGAACTCTATAAATAGGGTTCCAATCCTCACAAATTTAGTGCATGGTGTGCAGCATAGATTGTAACCAGAGAGGAGAGCATTAGAGTGCAAATATAGGGTTATATAGTGTGTGTAGATAGAGAGTTTGCTACGTTCATAAGCATTATCAAGAAAATGTTTAAGTGATTCGAATCCTTATTTCAATCACTTGACTTCCCTATATTCTTGAGCGATTGTTGTATAAGTGTACTTGCAAATCACTTATCAATAAAAGTTTTCATTCTTCAATATTCGTTTGTTCAATATTCGCAAAGAATAGCATCCTAGTAGAGGTTCTGTAGGGGCTGAGACCGAATTCAAAGCAGACGTAGGAATTACGGGAATTGACGACTCCCATTAAAGAGTGGATGCGGTTTGATCAACTTTAGCTTTCACTTTCATACCTTACAACTTTGCTTTGCTTTCTACTTATACTTTCTATTTTGAAGTTTGTGATATGTCTATGTGTCATAATGCGTATTTCGTGTTAAGTCTTTTATGTTAATCAAGTTATATGCGTTGGAGTTAATTTTGAGAGTAATTTCGGGGTTAACAATATCCTGTATAATCATTGGATCTATATAACGTTGTTTAGTGAGCTAACATTTTTGGAATGGTAACTTGCTAAATGTGGTTATGTGAGAGTGACCCGTACTAAGCATAGTATTAATGTTGTCCAGGTTTGTATGATAGTCTTAATTCTTTTGCGCTAGATTTAGAAAAGTCATTTCATGTGTTGCTTTGTGGTGAATAATTGAACATCTGAGTATTTAGAACCGTTTCTGTTAGATTAGTTTAGTGAATTGTAACATCTTTGTTGAACTTGCATGCTTTCTCTCCTACCCTTATTTCATAGGGAAAATCTACATATTTAGGTTCTCTAATCTTTCATACCTATATTTACTCATTTTTCATTCTAATCCTTCTTTCCTAAAACTTTACCTTATTATATTTTATTTTCTTTATTTTGTCTCCCTTTCCGATTTCTAGAACTAGCCCTTCCCTGTGGGATCGATATCTTTTAAAACTACGTCACAATTGTATACTTGCAATTATCATCAATTTTCTATTTTGATAAAAGATACTGATAACAGCTATATTTTTTGCGAACAAGTTTTTGGCACCATTTATGTATAGCCGAATCTTGTGAACAAACTATTAAACTTATTAGTAGAAAAGTGGCGAACAAGTTTTTAGCGCCGTTACCAGGGAAGGCAAGTGCATTCTAGAGATCAAATTGTCCGGGGAAGATAATTGTATTATAGAGAACAAATTGTCGAAGAACGGGCAATTATATTTAATACATTTGTTTTCTAAGTTTTTCTAGGTACAAAGTCTAAAATTTGAAGAATTTGAAGAATTAAAGAAGTTCGCAACTGTGACATACATCTCGTGCTCATGACGTTATACAACAAAACCTTTTGTTCTTGTTTTGAAGGAAATCATAATCGCGATAGGCCATCACGATCACAACATGGGCCTTGGATTCTCCTTCTCAATAAAAATGGGTTTATTCTTTTCTTACTTTTCTTTTTCAAATTTTTAGACTAGTTAGATGTGTGTTTAGTTTTTCATTTTTTAATAAAATCTCTCACAATGAGGGGACAGTTGTAAAAATCCCGTAAAATCTAAAAACAATTGAATAAAATAAAAAAATCGAAGAATTTGAAAATTTTTCTTGATATTTTTGTTAATTATACATTATCATTTCTAATACTTTACTAACATTTGTCCAAGGTTATTGTGAGTGTTAGGTATTCACAAGTTTGATGTTCGTGCACAACATTTATCAATTTGGCAAGGATGAGTGGTGAGTAACATTCGAAAGCAACATTCCAAGTAAGTTTCGATATATATTTCGATGCAACATGAATTAGTATAAGTTATATAATTTTATTTTAATGCTTCTGATAAGTTTAAGTGGAGTAAATCTAATGGTATTCTTACTATGAGTTTTATATGCAAATCTCGAATAAGTCCTATAAGTATTAAGTGTGTTTGAAGTGTTAGGAAACTATATCCATAATACTTTGAAATTGATCAATAAAGGATGAGGGTATTAAGTGAAAAATCAAAAGAAAGAGAGGATAACCAATGAGTTATGCAAAAGGTGAGGAATGGTACAGAGCAGAAACTGCAACCATTCATTGAGTGAAAAAAGAAAAAAAAGTTGTGAGCACGGGATTTTTACTCTCTACTCGCGAGTTCGATGATGAAGTTGTAATTTTTCCTTATTAGAATTTCACATTTTGCAGGGTCTTGAAATTTCCCGGAAGTCATCTACCTTGTTTCTTTAGGCCCCTATTTCTTTAAAAAGCCCAAATCAAGAAAAAAAGGCTCGCTGCCTTGCTCAATATCGTTATCGTTAACGATATCGTTAAAGATGTCGTTGTTATCCTTAACGACATCAATTTTCCAGACAAACCAAAAAGCAGTTTCTACATTATTTAGTCAAAAACACCCATCCTCACCCCATTATTCCGGACTTTTTCCATCTTACACCCTGTCATCATCATGCCAACCCACATGGTGGGTGAAAATAATGGAAAAAGATAGAGATTATTAGGTGTACCACTTGTGCAAGTGGGAGACTTTTGGATTGAGGGGAGCCCTTCAAAATGAGCTGGTTTTCAACCAAGGGGGGGGGGATTCTTTAAAAAAAAAAGGACTCAAGATCTCTGCAAAAAGAACCAGCAAAAAAAGGAATAAAAAAAGAAAAGATCCCAAAAACAAAAACAAAAACAAAATCAAAAGTTCATAGATTTAAGGTTTTAGAGCATTTCTAATATCTAGACCAAAAGGAAGAAGGATCTCTAACTCCTCCCTTCCTCATTTCACATATCATATCCAGGAAGCACTACCTTCCCTCAAAGAGTAGACCTCTACTTTCCCTTTCCGTAAAAATCGCAAAATTGAGCTAAAGAAACGAGGAGGACTTTTCGAGTATTTTCGTAGACTGAACAAAGCGGATTCACAGCTCGGGGTAAGCCTCTGAGTTCCTAGAGTTGTGCTTCACTTGTTCGAATCATATCTATGTGTTTGTACATGCCGAAATGTAAAATCATATAAAACCAGAAATCTGCATGGATTCTGCCAGCATAGATATCGGTAACGATATAGTTGTTGTCGTTAACGATATCGAATTCCGGGCAGAATCTATGCAGAAAGGTTCGTAAAATTTCTAGATTTCGATTCATGTTCAAGAGGGTCAGTGGTGATTGTTCAGATCTAAAACTTGAGCTTTCAGTAACATGAAGTTTATATGTGAAAATTTTACAAACCCGATTCTTTTTCTTCGCCGGAACGTTATTTTATCGGCTTTAATGATTTATTTTTCAATGTTTTTTTATAATTTCACAATTTATATATTTTTTACCTAGATTCATTTTATGTCATATTATTACGAAGCGTGTTAGGAAACCCTGACGAAGGGAACCGAAGTTCCCGGACAACCGACCCGACAATTATACGCATGTGGCATTTTCATTAAGAAATGATTATATCAACTTGAGTGTATAAAATGAACCCTCTTTCACAAAGAAAATAAATAGATCCTTCGATGTTTTAAATTTGACCGCTCGGGTCTCATAAAATCAAAATGAACATACTTGCAATAACTTGTGATATGCCGTATTTTGTACTAACCATTGTGGATGCAGAATAAATGTGTGTTAGGATTTAATTTCCTTTGGGTATCGCTTTCAATTTCACAATCTAATGTAATATTTATTAGATATCGATGTATTCTAGGTGATTATACCCCTTAGATTTTGATGTATTTAGGTGATTTGTAAAACCCCAAGCTCAATGATGTAATTAATACCCCGTAGAATAGGCGCATTTAATTTCCTACGTGTTTACTTTCCACAATTTATTTATCTTTTTATGCATGCATGATAAATATAAACTGAAAACATCTAGTTTAGTTCGAATATTATAAACTTGGTTTCTCTTGTAGTGTAATTTAACTCAAATGACGATGAAATAGATAACTCATCCCGGACCCGAATCTCTGAACCATGGCATCGCTTAGGCTTAACGGATCTAGGCTATACCGAAATTTCCCGGAAGAGCTGATCCAGGTGGCGACTCTGAGTACCATAGGCTAGAGATCCCGTTCTCGAGTCTTTTGAGTTTGCAACGCATTTTCAAAAAAACCACGGTTCCCCCTTTCGGGAAACCTCTTTTCCAATGTGCTCTCACACGCTTCTTCAGTTTTCGAAAACCCCACGCCCCATCTCACGTGGCCGGCGCCTCGCGGCTTCCCTGCGGGTCGAACCTTGTCCGCTCACAGTAGCGACTCCGCTGGGGATGTCTTTTTTTCATAAACTTAAAACAAGTTTGAAAGATTTTGGATGAGTATTGAAAAGTTGTCAAATGAGTTAACCCACATTTAAAATATCAAATGAAAGTATATGCATTAAACGGATTAGCCATTAAGGTTAGGGTGCCCTATTTTTTTCGAGAAGCTTGCAAAAGTATACTTCATGACCCCCTGGTAAAGAAAGGAACTTAGCGAGTGGATCACTTGTTGCCATACCACATGGACTCTCTTGAAAAAGGGGGAAAAGTGTATCTTAGTGCAACAAGAACCTTCTACATGAACAACCCATGACCAAACTCATATAAGGAAACCGTAGATACTTTCCTTAGGTTTACCAAAACAAACGCATTTTTTTGCAGGTTCGTTCCTTAATACTTCACAGTATTAAGATGATCCAAACCTAGATTTAGGAGCCTGACCCTTATACGCGGGAGACATAAGGTTGGAAGTGATACGTTGTGTGCTACATGTTATGTGTTCATCACATTACCATGTTTATTTCGCATAAAACATCATGCTAACCATGATTTGTCATGCAGACACGAATTACACACACATTTCATTACCTAACCTAGACTTAGAGAGACAAGTGTCACCTAAGATTAGGGACACCCATGATTGTGTTATCGCACTCAGACCTTTTAGAAATTACAAATTTCCAAAACTCAGGGTATAACACATTGTTGTACTCAAATTTGAGCCTAGATTTAGAGACGCGATGAGACAGTGTCACCTAAGATTAGGGTCACCCAAGTTTGTGTTTTCACACATGAATCTCTTAGAACACCTCACTCCCAAAAACATAGGGTATAACGCATTGTTCTACCCGAACTTGAACTCATCCCTAGCCCTCAAAGTTAAAAGTGTATTATTTCTTGGATGATACGCGACCACTTATCATTTTTTGGTTTGTTTGTTTCAAAAGGATTGGCAAACTTACCACTTTTCTTGCCAAAACGACATCTTTTTACTTAGTGGCTCATAGGGTATAACACATTGTTTTACCCGAACTCGGACTCACCGAGAGTAATCCTTGGCGATGAACTCTCAAAAATCAAAAGTGTATTATCACTTGGATAATACACGACCTTTTGTCATTGTCAGTTTGTTTCTTTCAAATGGATTAGCAAACTTACCACCTTTATTTTATCAAAACGGCATTCCCTTTACTTATTGTCACTTGGGCAGTACGATAAACCTTAGTTACGGTCAGTTTGTTTCAAAAAGATTGGCAAACCCCTACTTATTTTTTATAAATTTTTTTTTACTCATCATATCACACTAACCTTTGTATTGCAGCCATTTCATGAGCATTACATGCACTGGTCCATAGTCTATCGAGCATGCATCCCATTTCTGATGACAGTGGTTGTGTTTGCTTTAGTTAAGTCTTAGAGGAGGTCAGCTTGTTGGCTTGTTCGAATTTCTCCCATCGTGGTTCATCGAGCAGAATCATTCATAGAGGGCCTCTTGCACACGGATTCAAGTGAAGACTCATGTTCAGATTCAGGTTCAGGGTTAGGTTCAGAGCAGAAATCAACATTCAATTTGAGGAAAATCCTTGAAATGGCAGAGCAACAAAATGCATCAGTGGGAACTAATCAACAGGATTAGGATAGGCCTGCTCCCCAATCTGGGATTGGCCAAGAAATAGCCAATGCTCTCAGTACATTTCTCTATACTGACTAGTTTGCTCAAGCTATACAATTCCATTCTCACCCTAGATAACCAGAGGGTAGGATGACTAACTAAGAGCTCATTAGGAACCTCCAGGGTCCCGCTACAACCATCCGTCCTATGGCTAGGAGACCGGGCTTTGCTCCCCACACATTTAACACCCAGTTCGGAGTAAGTAGTCCATAAGAATTTGGCCAAGTAAGGCCAACCTTTACTCAGCAGGAGTTCCCATTTCAATAAGGACCGACTAGTTTTGGCACCGGCCAGGTATCAGGCAGTAGTGCTCAGATAGTAGGAGTGGTAGATCGATTGATCGTGGAACCATCAACCTCAACTCGGGCAGCCGAGTTACCATCAGGGATTTTAACAGTTTGCAACCGCAATGAGGCCAAGAGGACCATCTTTAGGTTTCACCCCGTGACACACACTTTTTATCCTCAGTTTGAAGCTGTCCCAACTTTCCAAACTCCATCCTCTGGGTATGTCGCAGCAACGCAGCACCTGGGTCAATTCTCAGCACAACCGAACCCAGCACTTCCTCCAAGGGGTCCTACTAATCCCCAAGTTCTTTGTAATCCGTACGGCTTCCAAACTAGGCCGGAAATGGGCTATTCAGCTTCTTAGCCTAGCATGGAGGAATTGTGGCATGAGTTCTTAGCCACCCGTGGTGGGCACATTACCCAAAGGCAGACAGGAGTGATCCCGACATAATTGACGACTGGAGACGATGACACACTACCACCAACTTTCGCTGTGCCCCAGTTCAAAAAATACACAGGCAATACTGATCCTCGGGCACACATTGCCCACTATCAGAATGTGAAGAGGGCCTTGAGGATAAGTGACCGCATGATGGCCAAATTGTTCATCGTTACACTGGGGACTCCTGGAAATGAATGGTATAGCCACCTACCAGCGGATATAGCTTATGATTGGGGGCGTCTGTCCCAAGAAATGGTAGATCACTACGGCTTCAACACCCTAATAATAATATGCAGGATAGCCACACAAGGCAGATTACAGTCTCGACTAAGTCTCCCGGAAATGATCACCAAACCTCTGGATGGCGCGCTGCCATTTTATCGTAAAAGACTTGGGTCAGAAACCTTCTACAGCTATCAGGAGGTGTTTATTTGGGCAGAGAAGATAGAGCGTTATGACGCTATGGAAGGAGTTGAGGAGCAGCCTGTCGGTAAGACGTGGACCAGGAGAAATGACTCAAGGTAATCATCCTCTAAGGGAAAGCAAGCTGTAGTCCAGCTAATCCAATCTAAGCCTATTGCGGCTGTAAGATTATCAAAGGAGGAATACCATGGAATCTCTCTTTATGAAGCCAATCTTAGCTTTCTTTTCTCTAAGCTGTGGGAGTTGAAGCAGCTGAGCAGTCTGAAAACCTGGTCACCACCTAGCCGAGAAGACAGGCCAAATTTCTACAATTACCATGTCACCGTGGGTCATCACACGAATAATTGCCAAGACCTGCTGAAAGCCATCCAAAAACTAGTTAAGGATGGAGTGGTGATGGAACCAAAGTTGAAGCTGAGCAGGATGACCAACCCGCTCCCGCAATTCGATGGGGTAGTAAGGATGAGGAAGAGCAGGTTCTGAGATGCATGGGGGAAGTGTCTGATGGATTCATAATGGTTATAGAAACTGGGATGGATGGGATCCCTTGAGACCAAGTCCTAGATATGCTTGCCCGATCAATCCCTATGGCAAATTCTATGGGGGCTGCCCCGATGTCTTACAAGAGTGCAGCAGAAGATTATAACCTATTCGAGTCTGTGTATGTTACAGACAAAGTGAAGGAAGAGGTCGAAGAACCAAAAGTTAAAAAGCAGTAGGCTAAGCCCATCGGCCTGGATGGGTATGTTTTGAAATCTCAAAGATGGGGAAATAAAGATGGCACTCGTCTTGCCGAGGGTGAGGAGATTTTTTATGGTAAAGGCCCTATCAACCTAGACTCCTACCAATTGAAGAGGAAGCATGAACAGCCTCAATACCCGTGGTAGACACCCACTGAGACGATAGTGATAGAAGATGGAGTTCTGAGGGTGACCCGTAGTGGCAGAATCTTTAGGAACAACCCAATTCAGCTTGGGAACTCCTCGATCGAAGAGACTACAAGGGATAATATCGAACCACCTCTACCCCCCGTGGTAAATTAAGACGAACTGGAGGTAGACCCCCCTGGTCAATCAGCTTAAGAGCACTCAGGCCAAGTATAACATATGGCAACTTTTGCATTTCTACGAGGCACATCGCTGAGGGTTAGTGCAGAAGTTGATGGAGATGGAAGCGACACCGACTACTTCGGTGATCGAGATGTGCTCAGCCATAGGGGAGGGGAAACCCCTGAAGAAAAGCCCTGCCATCACGTTCGACTATTCAGATCTGCCATTAGAATAGCGAAATCACAACAAGGCCCTCTTCATTAGGGTTAATATCTTTAACAGATCTATCCCTTGTGTCATGGTGGATAAAGGTTCAGCTCTGAACTTGAACCCGCTAAAGGTGCTGCCTCACCTGGGTTTGAATGAAGCTATGCTGGAAAGGTCGGATACAGTTATGCGGGCCTATGATGACTCCAAGCGAGGAGTGATCAGATCATTCACTATAATTGTGGTGGTGAATGAGGTAAAATCCGAGGTGAAGTTCACAGTGCTGGATATACCAGTCTCGTACTCTCTATTACTGGGAAGACCTTGGATCCATGCCCTTAGCGCAGTCCCCTCTACACTCCACTAAAAGATAAAATTGGTTTACCAAGGGAAGCCGGTTACTATAAAGGCGGATGAGGAATCCATGATGGCAGCGGCAGCCTTCACGGAGCAAGGCCCAAGGGTGGCCATGATTGGCCAACAACTAGAAGAGAAGAAGAAGATCCCTATAGGATATCGATATTTCTCAGCAGGTTTGAAGAAGATCATGAAAAAGAAGGGATTCGTCCCTGGGAAAGGACTCGACAAATATCACCAGGGAATGACAGAAGCTATTGATCCTCTCTTACTGACCCCTAGAGCTGGATTGGGATTTACTCCCAAGCACAAAATCTACAAACACAAATGGCCATCCTTTTGCAACATGGTTAGTGTGTGTACCATTGAAGGGGAAAGACAATATCTGGGGGATAGTGAACCGGTATTGGTAGATGGAGAGTCAGTGCCTGGATTTGAGATCTTCAGGGATATGTTTGATTTCTCAAAGGAGTGTATGTTGGCTCCAATCATTGATGGCTCAGGATGCTCTGAAGAGGTTGATGCGGAAGGGAGAGTACAAGCTATTGCCCTAGAAGCGGTTGTTGCGGTAGCCAAGGGAAGTCCAAGATGTTCATTCAAGACAAACCTGAACTTGAACCCATGAAAGATGAAGTCCAGGATGCCATTGAGGACATCACCAAGGCCCTTGCAGTCTTGATGAAGAAAAAGGATGGGAGGGCCAAGGAGTAGCTAACCGTAGTCGTAAAGGTCCTCACCAACGCCGCTACTATAGAGGAGGAGGCAAGACTTACTGAGGCCGCACTCGAAGAGCCCGCCGTTGTGATAAATGAAGACCCTCTGCTTGTGGAGGAGAATGATGCTATAGATGTAATCTTTAATATTGCGAATATTTTTTATGTCAATAACTCTGCCTATGAGGCATTTCATTTAATGAATCAAAACTTTGTGTACTTGTCTGATGTCTCACCAGATGGCAGTATGCATTTTCATGATCATTCACATAATGTTTTCAGCATAACTGATATTTCATTGCATGAAATCAATTTAAGTACGGATGAATCACCTAAAATGGTGATGATTACCCTTATGGTTGATGGCCCTAGACCTCTGACTCTTGAGGTAGAGCATGTGATAATAAATGTACTTAGAAAACATGTGGTAGTATTTGCTTGGTTATATGAAGACATGCCAGGAGTCGATAGAGAGATCATCGAACACAGAATTTTGACTAACCCGCACATCAAGCCTGTCAAACAAAAGCTACGGAGGCTGCGACCTGAATGGGCTGAGAAAGTAAAAGTCGAGGTAGCCAAGTAGATAGAAGCCAAGTTTCTAGAAGTGGTAGAGTATCCCACATGGCTCGCCAACATTGTGCTAGTTGCAAAGAAGGATGGGAAAGTTCGGGTATGTGTGGACTTCCGAGATCTGAATAAAGCCTCACCAAAAGATGACTTCCCTCTACCCCATATCGATGTCTTGGTCGACAGTGCTGCTAGGGCTGTTATGTATTTATTTATAGACGGTTTCTCAGGGTACAACCAAATCCTCATGGCAATCGAAGACAAGATCAAAATCACCTTCATCACCGAGTGGGGGGGTTTACTGTTACAGAGTAATGCCTTTCAGATTGAAAAACGCAGGGGCAACCTACCAAAGAGCCGCAACAGCCCTACTGCATGACTTAATCCATAAGGATGTTAAAGTGTATGTGGATGATATGTTAGTCAAATTTAACACTCGAGAAGAACATCCTTCAATCCTCGATCAGTTTCTTACTAGGATCGAGAAATACAACCTACGCCTGAACCCGAAGAAGTGTATTTGGGGTTACCACAGGAAAGCTACTAGGGCATATAGTGAGTCAAAGGGGACCCCGACAAGAGCCGAGCCATTAGGGAGATGCCAGTACCGACAACAGAGAAAGAAGTACGATCATTCTTGGGATCACTACAGTACGTTAGCAGGTTCATCGCTCGCTTAACCACCATCTACAAACCAATCTTTAAGTTGTTATGAAAACAACAACCGGTGGTTTGGAACAACCAGTGTCAAATCACGTTCGATAAAAATCAAGCAATACTTGATTAAATAGCTTATCTTGAAGCCTCCCACTCTAGGATGTCCTCTTATTCTCTACTTGGCTGGTGAAAAGTCCTCTGTTGGAGCCATGCTGGTACAAGAGGATGATAGCAAGAAGGAGCACGAAATATATTACTTGAGCAAGAAGTTGCTATAGTATGAAACCCGCCACACGGTCGTGGAGAAGATTTGCGTGGTAATGGTATGGCTGACTAAGAAGCTACGTCACTACTTCCAATCCTATCGAATTCAGGCAGTGGCTAAGGTCGACCCTATGAGGTATTTGTACCAGTCTCCCACATTGGCAGGTAAGCTTTCCCGGTGGCTGTTACTCCTCTCCGAATTCGACATTAAGTATAGCACGAAAAAAGTTATCAAAGACCAAGCAGTTGCAGAATTCTTGGCCAATCAGGCAATAGACTTTGATTATGTGGAAAGCTTAGAGTTCCCAGATGAGCAGTTATCTTTGGTAGAAGAAGTTAAAAGAGAGTGGACCATGTATTTCAATGGCGCTATGAATCGCAAAGGGGCAGGCCTGGGAGTGGTTTTGATCACACCACAGAACGAAGTAATCCTGTTATCAAAATGTTTGGAGTTTCCAGTCACAAATAATGGAGCAGAATACGAAGCATGTCTATTTGGCTTGGAAGCACTAAGGAAGGTTAGAGCCAAGGAAGTCTCGGTTATTAGGGATTCAGTTCTAGTGATTCGGCAAGCAACTGGCGAATGGGAGATTGGGGAGGATTCACTTCACCCATACTTGGAAGCAGTCTGGGAGGCCTCTGCTAGGTTTGAAAAATGTATCTTTCATCATGTGCTGCGTGAAGAAAATCAAATGGCAGACTCTTTAGTCACTCTAGCCTCTATGTGGGAAGGACCCCAGACCCAGCCCATCAAGCCATTAATTCTTCAATCGGCTAGGGATCCCTTTTATTGCAGAGCAGTATTCGTTGATGAAGACTCGGACTTGGGTTGCTGGTATTTTAATATTGTCCAATTTCTGAAAGATGGAACCTATTTTGAGGGCACCATAGATTCTGAGCGCACTTCCCTCCGTCACCTAGCCATCCAATTTAGACTTCTTGACAATGATTTATTCCGCCGAACCCTAGAGGGTTTGTTGCTCCGGTGTTTGACTAAGAAAGAAGCTCTGCTTATCATCAGAATACTACACGCAGGAGATTGTGGGCCACACATGAATGGCTTATCCCTGTCTAAGACAATTCAACGTCAGGGTTATTATTGGACCACCACGGTCTCCGGCTGTGTTGCTGAAGTTAAAAAGTGCCACGAATGCCAAATCTATGGAGACCTTAGCCATTTGCCTCCCTCAGATTTTCACAGCTTATCTACTCTTTAGCCGTTCTCGGCATGGGGGATCGACATAATTGGAGAGATTCATCCTTCCTCCAGTAATGGCCACAGATTCATCATAGTGACAATCGACTACTTTTCTAAGTGGGTGGAAGCCAAATCCTACTCCAACATCACCGCCAAGAAAATGGCCAAGTTCATAGAGAAGCACATCTTCACTCGATGTGGGATCCCCCATCACATCGCCTCAGATAATGGAGTCCAATTCCAAGGGGAAACAACAGAGATCATTAAGAAATACGACATTGCGCATTATCGATCTTCGCCATTTAGACCACAAGCTAATGGGGCAGTGGAAGCAGCCAACAAGTCCATCAAGAAGATCTTGAGCAAAATGGTGACCACTTACCAAGATTGGGCAGATATTTTACCTTTCGCAGTCTGTGGTTACAGAACGAGCATTCAGACCCCCACAAATCAGACTTCGTTCTCACTCGTATACGGAATGGAAGCAGTCTTGCCAGTAGAAGCAGAGGTGGGATCTTTAAGGATGGAAATGGAAGCCAAGTTAGGAAAATCAGAATGGGCCAGAGCTAGATTTGAACAGCTTAACATGATTGATGAGCATCACCTCAAAGCCTTAGATCACCTATAAATGTATCAGCAATGGATGGCCAGAGCATACAACAACAAAGTCAAGCACCAGAGGCAACCCTGGAGGCAGGAGATTTGGTATTAAAGCGATTAAAACCTTCGAACATGGATGTCAGAGGAAAGTTCAGGCACAACTGGGAAGGAACGTTCATAGTCAAGAAATTGCTGAGTAAAGGAGCGGTCAAGATTATAGACATGAATGGTAATGAATTTGTCAACCCCATTAATTAAGACAGGCTTAAGCGCTACCACGTTTAGGAAAAGAAATAAGTCCAGAATAGTAATACAAAACAAAAAATATATATGTAATTAAGCCCGTCAACTAAAACTCTGTTGGTTGAGAAAAAATTAGGGCCTTTTTTCGTAAAATAAAATAGTCCGCTGAATTGAAAACCTGAAAGGGCAGTTCAGGCAAAACTTAGGATAATGAGCGATGAATAAATTCATTGGTTAGAAAACCTGAGAGGGCTAACTAATGATAGGACTCAGGTCACTGGACACATTTGTACTTCAATTTGTCTCATTAATAAAGATATAATTTCTTGTTGAAAATGTTTATGTGTATGTTCAGGGAAATGCATGAATGCTAATGGCTGAAACATCACAAGTAAATAACAAACATTTTACGATGCAATTAGTTCAATAATTTGTAATTAGGAAAAGAAAAGATAAACAAATCCGATAGAGTCATACCACACTAGTATGTCCTAAGCAAAAGTTGATTAGTTTTCTTCTTTTATTAAAATAGCATCATTCTCGACAATTCATCAAACCAACTCTATCTACGACCATAAGGGCTCAGCCAGTCTTCCTCCCTCAACCACTCGCATGTCACCCAAGCAAAACGCCCAGCATCTGTCAGAGACCTAATCGCTCCTAACCATCCGTTGTAAAACTTGTCAGTCTCCGTAATCTCGATTGCCTAGTGATCAAGACTAGCAAATCGGGTGTGCTGAATCCATAAAACTAGTAACCGGTTTGGCCAAGAATGATGCCATTCTAAGACCAGGAAGGAGCATACATCACGGGGTATCCTTTGGCGCCTCCCATACTGCCTACATATACTGCTAGGCGAGTAGAAGGTGGAATAATACAGGCCCATCAACAGAATCCCATCTTCATACATCAAGATTGCAACATGAGTGATTGCCCACCAGGGGCAAAGCCAGTGAATCCAGTCATCAGAAAGCATGCCGAATATCTGGATAAATTCTACTCAGTCATTCAGGAGTGTCCCTCAGTGGTCAACCCTTGCCTATTGTATGCAATGGGTGAGTAATAGAAAGGGTTTCCCCATGGATCGCCAATCAGGGAAAGCTTCTCCAACAGCCAAACCTAAAGTAAAATCTTGTATAGCAAGTAAAAAAAATGAGCAAATCAATAAGTGGTCATTACTGGCCTACCTCAAGAAGTGTGAATCGGTCATCGATCAAATCAGGGTGAGAGAAAGCGGTATCCATGCTAATAAAATTCTCCGCCAGCACCAACGCAGATGGAGAATAGCCTCGATGAAGGGGATTGATAACGAACATTAGCCGGAAAGGGGCAACATGACCAACTCCGTAGATAAATTCTAACATCAGAAGCAGGGCCACCATGTATGGCCAGGCAATGTGAGACCTAGGGGCATTGATGCACCACTCCAGCATAGCGACAACCTGAAATCCCCCAGGATACGGTGGGTGAGCAAGAAAAGAGGCCACAGAATCTAAGTCCCACAAACCCCGGAGGTCAGCTTCGGCACCAAAACGGAAGGATGGGACCGCAAATGGAAAAGCTCGAGGATAAGGTAGTCCGAAGATGGCTTGATACTCCTTGATCATTGGGCATAATTCTTGTTGGGAAAGTTGGAAGACATGGGTGATCGGGTCCCAAAATGAAACTACAACCCTAAAGAAAGTCGTATTCACAGGGAGGAACGCGAGATAGAGGATGCCCCGTAAACCGAACCTCTCAAGTTTATCCCAATCAGGATTCTTCTGTGTATGCAGAAAGGTTCGAAGCTATTGATTATGGGACGCCATTTGAAGAAAAGTAGGAAAAGAGCTAGATGAAATCCCTCAAAGTCCTGTGTTGCCTACACATACATTAATCTATTGCATTAGCAATAACATTCATTCAGGCACACACGAAAGCATTCACAAACAAGCAAGCATGCTCATGAAATAAAACACCACATGTGAGGACTTGGCACGAAAAGGCCAAAATCCTCTTTTCCTCTTATAAACACGAAGTTTTCATAAAGTTTTATAAGGCAAAGTTATCTGAAGAGGTCTAGTTTGAGATATGGCAATGAAAGCGTATCCAATGAAAGTTGCGCAAAAAGTGCCGGAAGCATCCAAAAGGCTATAATAAGTGTTATCCCTACAACTACAAAAGAACAGGCAAAGCAAAAATATCTAAATCGAGGAAGAATCCCCCTCGTCTTCTCTCTCCCTGGTCCTGACAATAGAGCTATCTTCCCGGCTCACTGATCTACCCCGGCGCATACCATAATGAGAAGAGGTCCCCCGATGCATCCTAGACCGACTTCCACCTGACGTCGCTGGATGTGCAAATCTCTGGGCCAGCTGCCTCTCCAGGTCCTCGATCCTTAGACCCTAAGCCCTCACAACATCCTAGGACCTCAGAAGATCCTGTTGCCCCATACCAATCAAGGCCTGCAATAGAAAACATGCATCATAACATCATTACTCACAAAATGTCAACGTGTGATGAAGACAACAAACATTCGCAACCATCTTACAAACCCAACATGCATACATAAAACAGTGCACATTTTACAGATCTTGAACAAAGATTACCTCGGCCACACCATCATGAGCAATGAGCATATCATGAGCGGTCAAGTAATGGTGGATGTAGCTCTCCGCGTTAGCTCGAGGGACCTGACAACATAACGCAAAAGTCAGCAACGACAAGAAACCAAATGGGTTTAGAAAAGAAGTAAGAAGGAAGCTCACATGAGTGGTGTCTTCAGGAGTGAAGGTCACCGGGTATGGGTTTGGGGACAGCGTACGTGCTTGCCGTTCCCCGACCCTCGCCATCAAGAAGAAGTCTATCACCAGATGAGTGGTGGAATACCCTCCACAAAGCCAAGGATGTGATACATTCGATCTTCAAAGCCCGACCGATGTGCACAAGCCCGCTTCCCTACGCCAGCCTGTTCAATAAAAGTCATGAATACACAACCAAGATAACAAGAATACAAAAGAGATCTAGCCAAGAAAAGATTCATACCCTCCATGAGCTTGCGCCACCACCGCCGTGGCTTCCACCGCCATCACCTCCTATATGACCATGACCGCCACCGTCGCCTTCATGGTCCCAGCCGCTGCCTCCACTGCAGAGGTCTCCATAGCCAATATCATCGCCTCAATGATGGGGACCGCTATCCGAACCATCATCATCGCTGCCGCCTCCACCCAGCTCAACCTCCTCTTCCTCGTCGTTAGAGGAAACCACACCTACCATCTCCTTCGCCTTTCGGCAATGCCAGTCCTCCGTATCATCTGAGGAGATGTGAGGGCAAGGAGGGATCAGGCACCCTAGATGCGCCATATAAGAGCCACCGATGGAAGGAGCCACCACGCCATTCCCGTCAAAGAAGGTAGCCTGTTCCTCTATAGACTTAATCATCAAATGTGGCCAGAATAAGCCTGTAGGAGGGCGAGGAGGTACAGGCCGCCCTGCGATGGTTGAATCCCGCCAGGACCAGACCCTCTCTTCAAGGTACCACTTGAGAGAGAGGGGAGACTCTAAGACCAACCGGCGGTCATCAACATCAATCCTCACAGTCACCACCATGTTCCGATTTGGCACGATGGTCTAAGGATCTATCTCAATCTGCAATAAGAGGAGAACTCGTTGATTGTAATGACACAGTAAAATAGGAACACAAAAATGTTCAAAGGAGCAACTCAATACCTGCCCATCGGTCAGATGGCGAAGACGCTCTCAATATCCAGTCCTCCATTTGAGGAGATCGTCGAACGGCCAGCACCAGATAGCTAACAAAGGCTCACCCTGAACTACTGTAGTCTTAAAGACCGGGTGAGGAAGAATCTGGTAGGAAAAGGCCCAGACCTGCAGTGAAATCAAGTTAAACAAAGCCATGAAAATAAAGAGAAATAAGAAATAAAGTTTGAAAGATGATCAATCACCTGGAGGAGTATGTGACTCAACTTGAGGGCCTTCTCGTGAGCCCTCACCACGCAATCTAAGCCATAATACATCTGGCCTAAGATGGCCCTTGGCCAGTTTAAGATCGAGATGGTCGCCAAATCCTCCATTGCGGAGATCAACCCATAGTTAACCTTACTGGAAGCGACAGGGAAGAAGAGCACTGTCAGTAAGCAAATAACGAAAGAGCGCATGCACTGAACCTGTGACTCCTCGGGCACCACCGCTATCGCGCCCCAATACAAGCTCAGCTCCTTGTAAGAGAGCCAACTAGAGCACGGGGCCAAACCGAACAACTCATATACCCAGTTGACGACCCGGTGAGTAGTGGAGAAGCGGTCCAGGAATACATCGAAATGGATGGCCCCTAGATGCCAGGAGAGGCTCGTTATTGCCACCATGTCAGGAGTGATGGTCAACTCTCCCACTGGAAGGTGGAAGGTGTGGGTAGTCTCGGACCATTGCTCAACCAAGGCAGTGAGATTAGGGTGAGATAAATGCAACATGTGACTTGGTAAAATCTGGACGAGCACGCCAAACCCAATGGCGTCAATGGCAGCTTGAAGCTCCAGATCTCCAGTAGTACAACTCCACCAGTACCCCATGGCTCCTATACCGGAAAAGTTGGTATAGATTTGCAGTTGTAAAAGACTGAAACAAAATGCAGAAGATCAATCTCAAAATCAACGTGAGATTCAATATCCTTTTATCACAAATAAAGAACTTTAATTCTTTCGAAAACTACAAACTAGGCTGAAATAGCGCTCAAATGCAATTTTAGACAAGGCAGAAAACTTTCTACCCCTGCTTCTGCTATATCATTAACGATATCACCCGATATCGTGAACGGTATCGGTGATATCGCTAACAATATCACAGTTGCAGAGGTAAGATACATTCTGTCATGATTCCAACCTCTATAAATCCAAAATCTCGCATTTTAATCCCCCACATCGGGTTCCAAATCATCCTAAACTATGCACAATAATATATAAAGACTAATCATGCATCAATTCCATCTAAAACATGTAATTTTCACAAATCTAAAACCTAGGTTTTCAAATGAAAATCGGGAAAAAACTCAAAATTGAGAAAGTTTCAGGTTACCTGGACTACCGAGGTGTGTTCCCCGAGCCTCGAACGGAGAGTAGTGATCGGAGAATCGATGGAAAGACTGACAAACTCGTCTTCCCGCTCGAAGCAAAAAGCTTTCTCCACGGGATACCGTTTGAATCTTGGAATATTGGGATTAGCATCGAGAGAGGAGAGGGAAACGACCCTTGGGTTGTGGGACTTAATCTTGCACAACATTTCACCGGAGAATTTGGGGAAGAAAATTGGTTTTGAGAGGTTTTGGGGAATAATTTTTGGATGAAAAGAGAAAAGGGGAAAAGTTAGGTTTTATTTGAAACCTGGAAAAACAAAATCGTTAACGATATCATCGATATCTTTAACGATATATTTGATATCGTTAACGATATCATCCATATAGTTAACGATATGGTTTTCCAGCCCAGCCCATTTCTTTTATTTTTGGCCCAAACACATTTTAAACCCTCTAAAATCCCTTTTTAGTGCATTTTAACTTTGTACAAAAACATCCGCAAACACTAGGGATTGGACAAAAATATTTTAAAACTCAGTCGCGCCATCCCGAGAAACCAACACGTTTTCATTCAAGGGGCAAAAATTTTTACTTTCAGCAAATCTCAATTAAGAAATTAAAACTTGCATTGTTCGCATTTTCCTGAGTTTTTACAGTCAACCGAACTTTCTATAGTTCGAAATCTTGACTTTTTACAGTCAACCGAACTTTCTATAATTTGAAATTTTCTGACTTTTTACAGTCAATCGAACTTTGTACAGTTCAAAATCTTGACTTTTTATAGTCAACTGAACTTTTCACAGTTCAAAATTTTCTGACTTTTTACAATCAATCGAACTTTCTACATTTCAAAATCCTAACTTTTTACAGTCAACTAAACTTTTCACAGTTCGAAATTCCTGATTCTTTACAGTCAAACGGACTTTCTACAGTTCACCATTTTTTTTGACTATTTACAGTCAAATGAAATATCTACAGTTCGAAAATTCTAGACTTTCTACAATCAAATGAACTTTCCACAGCTTACCACTCTTGGACCTTTTACAGTAAACGAACCTTCTATGGTTTATGTCGTCAAAAGGGGCTTACTACAACCTGTACATGGGGTCCTCAACCAGAAGAACGGAGGTATACGGTCAATGATTCTCTCCCCAATGATTCCAGCGGTATCAACCAGTCGAAGGTCAACCTTTGAGGGGAAATCATTGCCAAACGGGCAATGCACTAAGGGCATCGAGGGACTAATCCCCGAAGGCCGCACCAAGTAGAAAGCTTCCAGCTATCATCCCCAAGGAAGTGCCAACCGCGACCGGGCAGGTATTATCTCTAAACCCCACTGCTCTTCCAATCGTGGGACCATACTGATCTCATATCAATAGTGATCCCACAAGGGGCAGCCTATGAGAATGGGATTTTTACTCCCAACTCGCGAGTTCGATGATGAAGCTGTAATTTTTCCTTGTTAGCATTTCACATTTTGCAGGTTCCTGAAATTGCCCGGAAGTCATCTACCTTATTTCTTTGGGCCCATGTTTCTTTAAAAAGCCCAATCAAGAAAAATAAAAGCCCGCTTCCTTGCTCGATGTTGTTAACGATATTGACGATATCGTTAACGATGTCATTGTTATATATCGTTAACGACATCAATTTTCCAGACAGACCAAAAAGCAGTTTCTGCATTATTTAGTCAAAAACACCCATCCTCACCCCATTATTCTAGAATTTTTCCATCTTACACCCTGTCATCATCATGCCAACCCACATGGTGGGAGAAAATAATGGAAAAAGACAAAGATTAGTGGGTGTACCACTTGTGCAAGTGGGAGACTTTTGGATTGAGGGGAGCCCATAAAAATGAGCTGGTTTTCAGCAAGGGGGGGGGATTCTTTCTAAAAAAAAGGACTCAAGATCTCTACAAAAAGAACCAGCAAAAAAAGGAATAAAAAAAAGGAAAGATCCCAAAAATTAAAACAAAAGAAAAAGTTCAAAGATTTAAGGTTTTAGAGCATTTCTAAGATCTAAACCAAAAAGAAGAAGGATCTCTAACTCCTCCCTTCCTCATTTCACATTTCATATCTAGGAAGCACTGCCTTCCCTCAAAGAGTAGACCTCTACTCTCCATTTTCGTCAAAAAATCGCAAAACCTAGCCAAAGAAACGAGGAGGACTTTCTGAGTATTTTTGTGGACTGAACAAAGTGGATTCACAACTACGGGGTAAGCTTTTGAGTTCCTAGAGTCGTGCTTCACTTGTTTGAACCATATCTATGTGTTCGTATATACCGAAATGTAAAATCATATAAAACCGAAAATATGCATGGATTTTTCCTACATAGATATCGGTAACGATATCGCGATAACGTTAACGATATCGTTGTTATCGTTAACGATATCGTGGTTACCGTTAACGATATCGAATTCCGAGCAGAATCCAGGCAGAAAGGTTCGTAAAATTTCCAGATTTCGATTCATGTTCAAGAGGGTCAGTAGTGGTGACTATTCAGATCTAAAACCTGAGTTTTTAGTAACATGAAGTGTATATGTGAAAAATTTACAAACCCGAGTCTTTTTCTTCGCCGGAACGTTAATTTATCGGCTTTAACGATTTCTTTTTTGATGTTTTTTTGTTATTTCACGATTTATATATTTTTTACCTAGATTCATTTTATGTCATATTATTACGAAGCGTGTTAGGAAACCTCGATGAAGGGAACCGAGTTCCCGGATAACTGACCAGACAAATATTCGCATGTGGCATTTTCATTAAGAAATGATTAAATCAACTTGAGTGTATAAAATGAACCCGCTCTCACAAAGAAAATAAATAGATCCTTCGATGTTTTAAATTTGACCGCTCGGGTCTCATAAAATCAAAACTAACATACTTGCAATAACTTGTGATATGCCGTATTTTGTACTAACCGTTGTGGATGCAGGATAGGTGTGTGTTAGGATTTAATTTCCTTGGGGTATCGCTTTCAATTTCACAATCTAATGTAATATTTATTAGATATCGATGTATTCTAGGCGATTGTACCCCTTAGATTTCGATGTATTTAGGCAATTTGTAAAACCCCAAGCTCAATGATGTAATTAATACCCCGTAGAATAGGCGCATTTAATTTCCTACATTTTTACTTTCCACAATTTATTTACTGTTTTATGCATGCGCGATAAATATAAACTGAAAACATCTAGTTTAGTTCGAACATTATAAATGTGGTTTCTCTTATAGTGTAATTTAACTCATATGACGATGAAATAGATAACTCAACCTGGACTCGAATCTCTGAACTATGGTATCTCTTAGGCTTAACAGATCTAGGCTGTACCGAAATTTCCTGAAAGAGCTGATCCGGGTGGTGACTCTGAGTACAATAGGCTAGAGATCCCGATCTCGTGTCTTTTGAGTTTACAACGCATTTTCAAACAAACCACGGTTCCCCCCTTTCAAGAAACCTCTTTTCCAACCCACTCCCACACACCTCTTCAGTTTTCGAAAACCCCACGCCCCATCTCATGGGGCCGGTGCCTCGCGGCATCCACGCGGGTCGAACGTCATCAGCTCACAAAAGCATAGCATGAAAAATGGGTGCAAAGTACAAAGTACTTCAGAAACATATACTTAAAAGAAAAAAAATGAGAGAGTGGTATGGAGCATAAAATGCAACCATTGAAAAAGGGGAGAGTGGTATGGAGCATAAAATGCAACCACTGAGAGTGTGGGGGTATGATAAATGTATAATTACACTTATTATCATATTAATTTTATACATATAACACTATGAATTAAGTCATTTTTATACTTCATATACAAGATTTCACGTGGTATGTAGTTGTTTTTTATGCAAATGCAGATACTATGTAAATCTTGGGAGTAAAATGATCTAAAATGGAATTTTATGAAAAAGAGTGAAAAGGTGCAAAAAGATGGGTGGAACTTAAAGATTTGGCTTAGGATCGAAGCTGTCAAAGATCGGCAAAGTTACAAGGAGATTTCTGAAGAAAAACTCAATTCACGATCGCAATAATCATTCGCGGTCATGACTTGTTCTTCTTCAGAAAAGAAGTCTACCAATCAAAGATTCACGATCGTGACTTATATATCGCGGTCGTGACTTGAACGGTTTTTTGGTTTTATCTTCTTAACTACCAATTGCTAGATAAGCATGATCAACCACCATTGACTACCAACGATAAGATACCTATCAGAAGTTAACCAATCATGAAAAGGTGCCTATCCATTGTGGATTATATCAAAGCTTCTCAACCAATCACAATGAAGAGATGCAATCATTCACCAATGGATACGACTCTTCATTTGGATAGACGCAACCCTTCGAACTTTATAAATAGGGCTCCAAACCTCACTAATTTCATGCAGAAGAAAGGGGTGAAAGATAGTGCATAGTGTATAGATAGAGAATAAATATCTATTTTCGCTACGTTCATAAGTGTTAGCGAGAAAATGTTTAAGTGATTCCAATTATTGTTTCGATTACTAGATTTCTCTATATTCTCGAGCGATTATTGTATAAGTGTACTTGTAAATCACTTATCAATAAAAGTTTTCATTCTTCAATATTCATTTGTTTGATATTCGCAAAGAATAGCATCCTAGCGGAGGTTCTGTATGGGCCGAGATCGAATTCAAAGCAGACGTAGGAATTGTGGGAATTGACGACTCCCATTAAAGAGTGGATACGGTTTGATCAACTTTAGCTTTCACTTGCATACCTTACAACTTTACTTTGCTTTCTACTTATACTTTCTTTTTTGAAGTTTATGATATGTCTATGTGTCATAATGCGTATTTTATGCTAAGTCTTTTATATTAATCAAGTTATATGCATTGGAGTTAATTTTAAGAGTAGTTTCGTGGTTAACAATATCGTGTATAATCACTAGATCTGTGATATAACGCTGTTTAGTGAGCAAACATTTTTGGAATGGTAACTTGCTAAATGTGGTTATGTGAGAGCGACCCGTACTAAGCATAGTATTGACATTGTCCAGGTTTATATAATTGTCTTAATTCGTTTGCGCTAGGTTTAGAAAAGTTATTTCATGTGTTGCTCTGGGTGAATCATTGAACATCTGAGTGTTTTGAATCGAGTTTGTTATATTAGTTTAAGTGAATCATTACATCTTTGTTGAACTTGCATGTTTTCTCTGCTATACTTGTTCGTAGGGAAAATCTCTATATTTAGATTCTCTAGTCTTCCACATCTATATTTACTCATTTTTCATTCTAATTTTCCTATCCAAAATCTCAAAGCTATTTTTATTTTCTTTATTCTGTTTTCCCTTGTTGATCTTTAGACTTGGTTCCTTCCCTGTGGGTTCGATATCTTTTAAAACTACATCACAAATGTATACTTGCAGTTATCATCATTTTTCTATTTGATAAGAGGTATTGACAACACTTATATTTTACATGAACAAGTTTTTAGCATTATTATTAAGGATAAGCCTTACGAAATGAGTGTAGCAAAGTCTTGCGAATAAGTTATTAAACTTATTAGTAGAAAAGTGGCGAACAACCAACAACCGGGAAGGGTGCATACAACTTAGGAGATGGATCATTCAATCAATGTCGTGTTTGTTTCTCCACGAGGGGGTTGCAGATGACGAGTTGGCTAGAAGGGGGCTGTTTTTGGGGAGCCGAGGTTGACTGTTTCGGCTGGTGTATCATGAGGACTGGTGGGTTTACAGCGAGGGGATTTTGTATGTGTGTATGATTCGTTGCAACGCGGGAACGTGGATTACAATGTCATTTGGAAATCGTGTCTTGTCCCAAAAATTAAGTTGTTTGGATGGTTAGTTTGGCATGGGAGAATACCATCAAAATGTTTCTCTATCGAAGGGGTTGCATTGATGACGAGGGCTGCCCTTTTTGTGGTGAAATTGAATCTATGGAACATGCGTTGTTCCATTGCTCGAAAGCTCGTAGTATTTGGTGTGGAATTTTCCGAATATTTGGAGTGCTGATTGTTATTTCGAACTCGGGGCATGTGTTTTTGATTGTTGGCATCAATTGTTTCTGTTGGGTCCATGTCGAGAATTCACAACATCGCTTTAGTTCACAATCGCTTGGAATATTTGGAGGCGACGGAACAAGCTGATTTTTGAAGATGTGATAGGAGAGAGGGATATTCTTATTGCAAGCCATTATCATTGTAGATTTATTTATTCTTGTAAGGCGTATTTTACCATTCGGCCAAGCCATGATTTTATGCATCTGAAACTCCTCTTAGATTGTACATAATTTTCTCGTTTGAGAATTTATTAATAGATTAAAAGAGGGGTAGGTGTTTTGTAGGCAAGCAAACGCATCAATCTAGTTGGGATGTTCGCCTCGAAATTTTCACTCGCTCTAATCTTTTCTTGATGGAGAAACACATTGTTTCTCCAGATCCTTTGTAAAGCAATATCCCCATATGTGCTTTTACATCTGCAACACTCGACACATATCTCGGTGTAAAATCTTCATTCTGCAATTGAATTTTCTTTTTGAACTTTCCGTTTGCCCCCGTAAGTTGAATCTGTTCCAAAAGTGGTTCCCAATTATTTTTGTACCTAATCACCAAACCTTGTGGTCTATACGAATCATATATGTCCGCCTCTATTTGTCGCTAAAGAAATTTGAATCTCACTGCCTCTGAAACCACCTGTATAAGCACAAGAAAACTATGGCAAAAATTATCATTTAGGGTTTTACCATCGAATCATTATGGCATTGCCGGGTGGGAATTGGTAACGGAGTTTCAGCATCATTATGGAACGACAATTGGACAGCGAATAAGCCATTACAATCATTGTTATTGAAATCGGACCGGACCGGCTGGTTGAACCGGTTTAATCGGGAACCGGCAATGAGTCCGGTCCGGTTGAATAAAAATAACAGTCTATATAAAACCGTTCTAGACCGGTTCGAACCGGAAAAAATCGGTGAACCAATAAACCAGTCAAACCCCGATTTTTTATTATCATGAAAATTATTTAATTTTATAATTAATTTTTAAAAAAAATTTTAAGGTAGAAAATCAATTAATTTAAATTATTACTTGTTTTTATAGAATAGATTTCATTAATATTAAAAAATTTTATTGTTTTCCAAATTTCATTAATCATATTAAATGTGTCGTAATTGTATTGAAATATTTGATGAATTATATGATTAAAATATTATTTAAAATTAGTAAGAGATAAAAATATATATTATTAATTCTTTTTTATATTTACTCTTCAATGTGTTATAATTTTAGTGAGTTATTTTTTTATTTATAATTTATACTTGATGATTAATGAATGCATAATTTTATATATTTATTTAAATATTTACAGATAAAAATATAAATAACAGTTGAACTATGATTGAACCCGGTCGAACCTATAAAACTGTGAACCATTTACTTCATCGGTTCGACATCCGGTCCGGTTTCGATAACATTGATTACAATACCTTTTCCCGGATCTTTATTCCTTGTGCAACAATAAGCGATGTTCAACTCAAACTGGATGCACAGCTGTCTTTGGTTCTGACTCCTTTAACCGTACCTTTTGGAAACGCAATCTTCGCTTTTCACAACGAGATCGTTGCTGTCAACTTCAAAGCTGGTTACGCATGGCTATCCCGAGTTTATTCAGTGGCTGTTTGACGGATTCTATTGATTCCAAAGAGCAGCCTCACTTCGAGACTGATAAAGACAACTTCCTTTGGGATTTCGGGCCATCAAAACAGTACTCGGCAACCTCTTTTAAAGTCAGTTTTCATTGCACATCAGTTTGGACAACTCCTTCGGTGGATTTTCCTTTGATTTGGACCACCTATATCATTCCGAAATTTAAATTTTTTTGGTTGGTTACTCTTTCATGGCAGGTTAGCAACTCGTGCTTTCCTCTTTTCAAGAGGATGCATCACGGAGAGCGAGTCCATTTGTCCATTTTGCAGAGAGGTAGAGACGATTGATCATTTATTTCTTCTATGTCGATTAAGTTCTCGAATTTGGTTGGGGGGCTCTAAAATGGTTGGAAGTACCTCTACCGATCCCTAACTCACTTATGGGATTTTTCAACATTTGGCTTTCATTATTTCGGCCAGGAAATTCGTACGACTTCGGAATTTCTCTTTAGTTTATCATCAATTGGTCTATTTGGAAGCGATGCAACAAGTGGATATTTGAAAGAAAGCTTGACACCTGTGATTTTTAGTATCGAGCATTAATCTTTGTTGGTTTTTCTTTCATTGTAATAAGCGAAGTGTTTGTTTAACGTCCACGGACTTATTTGTAAACCCGGGAACAGTACATTGTAATTAAGTTACTATTCTCTTCTTGAGAATTGTAACTATTTTATTTAATTAAAGAGAGGTGACAGTTTTGTAGGCAACCGTGGAAACTAACCTAGTTGGGGACCTCGCCCCGAAATTTTCTCTTACCTCAAATTTTTAGCTTGCGGAGAGTTACTCCTGGAGTTTTTCAAAAAAAAAAAACTGAGTTACATTGTTGCTTTGATTTTAATGGATGTTGTAGATGGTTTCAATAGATTGATTAACTTTCAGTTCTTTTTTGAAAAGTTGGTTCTGTAATTACATATTGTCCTTTTCATTATTAATGTATCATAATTATTTTCATTGTTTATATATACTACTTTTATTATCATTATCAATTAGTTTTCCATTTTAAAAGGTACTTTTTAATATGGAGAATTTTCACAAGGTACTTCTGCATATTCACAATTATGTTTCCAACAATAATTTTTTGAAATCTTAAGCTTCTAAAGGTTTGATAAAACGGAAACTTCCTTGACTTAATCCTGATCTTTCAAACCACCAACCAATCGAGCAAATGTATTTAGCGTTACATAATTGATATACCTCTCGATGTAGATAAAGATTGTAGGAGACCGTGGGTTAGCAATGAAACTTCTTTAAAAATAAAATATTATAAAAAAACCCAAGTCATCTTTCACAATTTACAAATGTCTTCAATCTCTTATTCTTTTTTATGTCGGTGGGTCGCAGTTTTATATGGTCAAGTTTCATGTCGGCGGGTCGCGAATGAGTTCCTCATGAGGGTCGACAATGGTGGTGATCGAGGGAGGGTAGGAATCGCCATGGGGTAATTGTCCAACCACTGAATATTAGCATGAAGCTATAAGCAAGAACGTTAGCTAAGATCACAGGCTGCTTTGGAGTCCTTCTCAAGGTTTATAAGGCTACGGTAAAGGGTACATTCGACCATTATGGAGAGGATTAGTTGCAAAAGGTACAAGTTTATGAAGGGAGTAAGATAACGAATCTTCCTTGATCGGCAGCTGTTCGGCTTTAGAATTCTGCTGCCAGGTTTTCTTTTCCTAGAAGCTGGTTCTTGTGCAGATCTGATCCAACTTCACCTCTCTTCTTTCTTCTGCTTGTTTCCA
>CATIWQ010289520.1:0-12730 GCA_949673415.1 Euphorbia schlechtendalii
GGAATTAAAACATATTCCCAGATAACAGACCTCATTACTTGCCATGCGGTCATTTTCACTAATAAAATTGACCAACATACATGTAAATAAAAATGAACTGTTTTTATCTAAATTAACAACTTTGAATCGTCGATGTTTTAATTAGACCACACGGGCCTCATCAAAATCAAATCGAGCATACGTGATATATCCCCTGTGCTAACCTTTGTGGATACAGATTAGATGTATGTTTAGGATTTATTTTCCTTCGGGTATTGCACATATTTTACAGAAAATGTAATTAATAGGGTAGCGGGTGGTTGCATCCCCCGATTTTTGAAGCCTTGTAATTTTCATTTTCCTGCATTTACTTTCCGCATTTACTTACGGTTTTGTGGATTGTTTATTTTTTCGCTTTGTGAATGGTTTATATGTCGCAATACGTGAATCATGCATTTAACTTCAAAAATGACATAAGTGTGAATATGCACAATTAAAAGAAAACGGTTTTCTGTAGATGTAATATATTGTGATCACATAAGACATAAGCAACTTATCCCGGACCCGAATCTCTGTGTCTTGGTGGGCCATCCCCCGGACGTTAAGCCTCACAGGACTCTAATTCTTGGAAAGAGCTAATCCAGGTGGCGACTCCACACTGACAGATGACGGGTTCGGGTTCCAACCGATCTTAAACGTTTTCGTCTTTTTCTCTTTTTTAACCTTTTTTCCGGGTCCCAGACCCAGTGCCTTTTATTCTCTTTTTCAAAACACCCCATTGGACCGCGCCTATGAACTTCGCACGCTCTCGGCCCACTGCTCCGTGTCGCCCGCTCACAGTCAGCATGGTCATCGAATGAGAAGACTACACACTACATTCTAGCTCATCTCTCTTAGAACTAGATTGCTTGAAGATAAATGAGATTTTATCAATGGAATTTTATCACGCCTAAACATTTGAATTCTATCTCTAAACATCATAGAATTTGTCTCCAACAGGAAGATTTGAAAGATTTGAAGAGATGCGAAATTGAAGATCATCAATATCGTAATGTTTTCAATGGTTACTTCGCAGAGCTTCAAAGTATAAATAGAAGACTGGAGCAGACGTTCAAACTTGGTGAATCATCATGAATTTCTTAGGAGCTAAAACGCTATGCAAATTACTCTAGCTTCTAAAGAAATTCCACCGCAAGCAATCAACAAACATTTAAGTTATATCTGTTTATAATTGAGAGAAATTACTTAGATAAACAATGTAAGGATTCAACGTTTCTATAAGTTGAATCCAACTTGCTTTTCTATTTAATCTGAGTGTCTGTTTGGGAAGGGTACCCAAACTGAGTTAAGCGGTAGTTAGAAAGGAGGGTACTTTCTGTAATAGTGTTTACCCACTATAAATCCTTCTCTACTTATTAAAGGAATGACTCACTAGTGGATTAAAGCTTTGAGATGGTATCCGGGGATTGGAGGTAGGTTAGGGGCTGAACTAGGATAAATCTCAAGTGTTAACATTCTAACCTTAAGCATTAAATTTTAGGAATGATCAGCTCATTCATCTCTCTCGATCTCATTCATTATCTTGCTTGTTATCTAATCTGTGCTGAGTATTCTTACTCAGCTAAAGATTGAAGATAAATTGTACCAGCAAAGCTAAGCAGTTTATAAGTTTTTATATCGCACTCAACACGCATATAAAAATCGAACTTGGCGAATATCTTTAAAATTAATTAAAAGTAACCAAGATTTAGCACTCACCCCCCTACTATTATTAAGAGCTCATTTACGGACCAACAAGTGGTATTAGAGTAGTTGCTCAAGTTTTAGACTAATTAAATTTATAAATGGCTTACAATAACAATAATTCTGGTTCCAGTTTGGTAGTTCTCCTTAAGGAGTGAATGTCCATGACTAGACCACCTCTATTGGACGATAATCATTATACATTTTGGAAAAATTGAATCAAAAACTTCATCCAGTCCCAAAGCATGCAAGATTGGCTCACTATCAAGCTTGATCCTAGAGCTCCCACAATTGTGAGGAACGTGTGCGTATGCTAGTAGATCTAGAGGACTACGACAACACTGACCTGAGGCTTCTCAAAGAGAATGCCGTAATGATTAATTACTTACACTATGTGTTAGATCTTACTGAGTTTAACAAGGTCTCAAGATGTGAAACAACTAAGGAGATCTGGAAGAAGCTGGAGATTACCTATGAGGGGATCGACAAGGTCAAGGAATCAAAAATCAATCTCATGCTTAGAGAGTATGAGATGTTCTTGATGGGTGCCAAGGAGGGTATTCAGAGCATGAATACCAGGTTCATTAACAATGTTAATGAACTAAAGAGGCTTGGGAAGGAGTTCACCGAGGAGGAGCTCATTAAGAAGATTCTCCGCACTTTTACAATAGAGTGGGACTCTAAGAAGAGCGCTATCGAGGAGGATCATGATCTTAAGACCTATAGCTATGATGAGCTGATAGGCACCTTGCCAACTCATAGATGTCTATGAGGAAATACTCAGATGAATCTAAGAGGAATCGTGGTAAGGAGGGTAAAGCCATTATCCTTAAAGAAGATTCGTCAGATGAGTCCACTAGTTGTGTGACTTTGATGAGTAAATGGCCTTTCTAACCATGCATTTCAAATGCTTCATTAAGAAGGATAGAAGGTTCAACAACAAGAAGAAGTTTCTCACTAAAATCAAGTTAACTCAACACTGGTGAGGAGCTGAGGAAGGACCGAAGAAGGAGCACAACAAAGATATCAAATGCTTTAGCTGTGGAGAGAAAGGCTACATCCAATAAAGCTATCCCAAGGTGAAGAAGGACAGGTTCGAAAAGAGGTTCTCCAAGAAAAATGAGGCACTTGCTGCCACTTAGAGCGACTCAAAAGAATCTTCATCATCTAATGAGGAAGCTACTGATTCGACCAACCTCTGCTTGATGGTTATTGAGAATCAACGTGGTGAAGGCTTAGCATCTACCTTTGGTAGAGATCATTCCACTGTCAATTCTGAAGTTGAGAGCGATAAAGGAAAAGCTCCACAAGCTGAGGTACATTTTGAAGTTCCTTTATCCATTGATGAATTCACCCAAGCTCTCTTTGATGTTATGAAACTGATTAATAAATCAAAGAAAAACATCAAAGAGAGAGTGAGGAGAAGCGATGAACTAGAAGACACTAATGCTTCCTTATCGCTTGATATCCGCTTTTTTCAAGAAAAGGCTGAGTATCAAGAATGTGCTATCAAAGAGCTCACTAAGAAATTAGATGAGTTGAGTGCTAAGATAACAGCTTTAAAGAAGAAAGGGGTTCCTTCTCTAGCCCACAGTCAACCTCAGAGTAACCAAACTCGCAATTCTAAGAGGAAGAATTCCTCTAAATAGAAGTGAGCCATCCCAAACCAAAAATGGTGTGTAGTTTTTGTGGGAAAGCTGGAAATGCCACAGTTCTTTGTAGGCATAAAAATGGTTGTTACAACGAGTACAACTGGTCAAACTTAAGCACTTCTAACAAAGGAGGACCCAACTCGAAAGCATGGGTACCTAAGAAAATGTAATTATTTTGCAAGTGAGCCTTAGATCCGCTAATGACTCTCGAATGTGGTATTTGGATAGTAGATGCTCAAGGCATATGACAGGAGATGAAAGCTAGTTTATCCCATTAGAGTGTAAAAGAAATGGAAGTGTCAATTTTGGAGATAACCAAAAAAGTAAGATTGTAGGCTATGGCACTGTTGGTGTCTCCCCTTAGATCGAAGAGGTTTCTCTTGTCAAAGGTCTGAACTTCAATCTGCTTAGTGTAGCCCAGCTCTGCGATAAAGGTAGGAAGGTTATGTTTGACTCATCAGAATGCTCAGTAATTGACTGTAAGACTGACTCAACTATACTCTTTGCTCCTAGGATAAATAATGTTTATATGATTAATTTATCCCCTAGCTCCACTAACATTTATCTTGTATCTAAGGAGGATAATTCATGGCTTTGGCACAGAAGGTTGGGTCATATTAATATGAACATTCTATCCAAGTTGGCAAAAAAGTAATTAGTTGTGGGTTTACCAGCATCAGCTTTGAAAAGGATAAATTGTGCTCTTCTTGTCAGCTTGGTAAGCAAGTTAAGAAATCATTTAGATCTATAAATCAAGTAGTGACTAAGCGACCATTTGAGTTACTTGACCTTGATCTTTTCAGCCTAGTTCAGCCTATGAGCTTGGGTGGTGAGAGGTTCACATTGGTGGTTGTAGATGATTTCACGAGATTCATATGGGTAGTCTTGCTGAGTAGCAAAGATAAGACTTATGAATCTTTTTTCAAGCTCAATAAATAGATAATGAATGAAACTAAATAAAATTTGTAGAATCCAAGTGATCTTGGACATGAATTCGAGAATTTCCATTTCTAATAATTCTATTTAGCGCATGGCATTGACCACAACTTCTCTTCTCCTTATACACCTCAACAAAATGGGGTTGTAGAAAGGAAGAATAGGATAATAGTTGAGATGAATCAATCCATGCTGAGTGATAACAATCTAGCAAAGTACTTTCAGGAGGAAGCTGTTAAAATAACCTGTTATATCTTGAATCGGGTTTTAATTGGCCCAATTCTTGAGAAAACACACTATGAGCTTTGGCTAGGGTGCAAGCCTAAGATTGGTCATCTCAGATCTTTTGGCTGCAGGTGCTATATTCTTAACACCATAAGTCTGATGAAGGTGTCTTTTTGGGATACTCAACTAATAGTAGGGCATATAAAATATATGTTAAGCTTACTAGCCTCTTAGAGGAGTCTATGCATGTAGATTTCGATGAAACTAACATTGCACAAAGACGATTCTCTGATGAAGATGAAGGAGTACCCCAACTTTCAAATTAACTCTATATGCCACAAGCTGTGCTACCTAACTTAGTACAAGAGCCCCCAGCTGAGGAAGATAAAGATAATGATGAGGATCTTTCTATCAACTTCAATGATGGTGAAGATCAACCTCCACCTCAACATCTAGTTATCGATCCTCTAGTAGTTGATCAGAATCTTTCAAGAAAGATTAGAGTTCATCGTAACCATCTGCTAGACATCATAGTTTATGATGTTCATAATCTAGAGATGATTCATGGTCAGCTCAATCACATGATGAGTCATCCAGCCTTTATATCATTGATCAAACCCAAGAAGTTTGAAGATGCAGAAGGAGATGATTATTGGATGATCGCAATGCAAGAGGAATTGGATCAGTTCAAGCCTAATGATGTTTGGGATCTAGTTCCTAGGCCTAAAGGGAAATCAATTATTAGCACCAAATGGGTATTCAAAAACCAGCTAAATGAAGATGGCGTTGTTGTAAGGAACAAGGCTACAATTAGCAATAAGGCATCGATTATGATGATATAAATGTAGTAGTAGCCCATCTTGAAGCTATTCGAATCCTTTGTGCTTTCACATCCCATATGAACTTCAAATTTTTTCCAAATGATTATCAAAAGTACTTTCCTGAATGAATTCATTCAAGTCTATGTTCGCCAGACTCCAGGCTTTGAAGATGAGAAGAATCCTGAGCATGTCTTCAAATTGAAGAAAGCTCTTTACGGATTGAAGTAGGCTCCAAGAGCTTTGTATAAGAGGCTGACCAATTTCTTGATCAGCAAAGGCTATAAAAGGGGTAAAGCAGATACAGCTCTATTTATCAGGCGAAGGAAAGATGTATTGCTTATCCAAATATACATTGATGATATCATATTTGGAGCAATTAATGAGAAGCTATGCAAGGAATTCAGCAAGTAGATGAAGAGCGAGTTTGAGATGTTTATGATGGGAGGGCTCAATTTCTTTCTTGGACTTCAAATCAAGTAAACTAATGATGGAATTTTCATCAGTCAATCCAAATATACTAAAGAAATTTTGAAGAAATTTTTCATGGAACATTCTAAGCCAATGTCCAATCCTATGGTTATGGATACTATCTTGAGTAAAGATGAAGCTGGTAAACCTGTGGATATCAAATTCTATAGAGGAATTATCGATTCTCTTCTTTATCTCACTACTAGTAAGCCATACATACAATATGTTGTGTGCTACTGTGATCTTTATCAATGAGATCCTAGAGAATCTCATTTAACAATTGTGAAGAGAATTCTTAGGTACTTGCAAATTTCGATTGAAGCAGGTCTGTGGTATCCTAGTAGCTCAAATTTCACTCCTAGGGGATTCATAGATGCTGATTATGGAAGAGATAAACTCGACAGGAAGAGTACAATAGGAGGATGAAATTTCCTTGGAGAGTGTCTTGTCTCTTGGTACAATAAGAAGCAAGCTTCTATTACGCTAAGTACATGGCAGCAGGGAGTTGTGTAACATAATTGCTTTGGATAAAGTAGCAACTGGAAGATTATGGTATCAAGTCTAATTATCTCAAAGTTATGTGTGATAACAAGAGCGTAATTGATTTATCCAAGAATCCAGTTCAGCACGGGAGGATGAAGCATGTCAACATCAGGCATCACTTCATTAAAGGTCTTGTGCTACGAGGAGATGTCAAGCTAGAGTATGTTCTATCAGAGGAGCAGTGCAATGATATCTTCACCAAACCATTACCTAAATAACAATTCTATGTAATGAGGCAATTGATTAGTATGGCTAATCCATGATGAAGAAGAAGGATAAAAATCTCAGAAATTTAGCTAAGTGTTGGAGATCTAGCATGAGATGACACATGGATAATAGTGTTAAGTTTTTAAAGAAATTGCGTGAGGAATAGTTCACGTTTAAAATTGAAACCTCTACGTTTCCAAAAAGATGCACAAGTGAATAGGAACCATTTTTACCAAAATTCACCATATTATTGAGGCGGTTAATTAGAAGTCAATCTCAGCGTTCATTTTCATCTTAAGCTGAGATGGTGACACGTATCTAGAAGAGTTGAGATCGTCTATATAAGTTGAACAGTTGAAGAAAGTGGGTCACTTGCTTTCTGCGAATTTGAAATCATTAAAGCATTCGAACCCTAAATCTTTTCTTCTTTCAATCTTCTCTCAAATTCTCCCAAATGAAAAAAACCAAGACCACTCACCGACTCAAGAATACCACAGTAATGAAGATTATTGTGAACGTGGAAGGGAAGATTGAGAAGTCAACCCTTGAAGCGGGAACTAGTTTTGCAGAGTAGAATTGGAAGATGGAATGGATTTTTGGCCAATTTATAAAGTGAATTATGAAGGCTTGCTACTAAAAAAGATGATGCATCGAGTTATTAAGCAGCAATACCTTAGTTCCTTCTTGAGGATGGAAGATCTTGCAATCATAGGCCTCATTAGAGCTTTCTACACTCATTTCTACACAATAGAGGGCTTTAATGATGTACTTTGGAGGAAAATCTACCTTGCGTTATTCTCATCTAATAGTGAGCATTCTTAACATGCCTAATTCAGGCACTCAGCTCCGCAGATCTGGCGATGAAGATGACATCATCATTCCCGAGGATTGGGAACTCCCAGCCAACTATGTTTTGGGGGAGATTGTTACTAGCAGGGTCATGGGCAGCAAGGACGTGCCATGAGCTGGTGGTGAAGTTACTACTACCCAAAACTAGGTTGCTGACTAACTGCACTTATTTTGAGCATTGTGTGGTATACCATATGGTAGAGGGTAAAAAGCTCAATTGGCCAGTGGTGATCCTTCACCACTTGACAAAACTAACTACCATCTATCACTATGGTTACCTCATAACTGAGACTATGAGAGCAGTGAAAGTTGACGTGGCTCAATTTTGGGGGAGTTGGTGAAACAGTCCTACCGATGAAGAAGAGGCTTGAAATGCCACATTCAGTAGGCTAGCTCACAACCAGGTTCATACTAAGTACACTAAAGCTCAGCAGAAGCGAAAGCTGAAGTGTGTACTGACAGTATTGCCTACGAACATCAGCAAGGAGGAGGAAGACCAATTCATGGTAGAATTTGAGGAGAGTGATGACTCTGATAAGGATCCCATCTCCAACATCTTGGAGAATGTGACCACCATCCCCTCCAAAACTAGAGAAGGTTGGTTCCTCTAAGGCCAAGGGGAAGAGTCCAGCCAAGTCCAGTGATGCATCTACATAGCATTAAAGAAGGAAGATGCAAGCCAAAACCCACACCCAAAGGGAGGTGGAGGCTAAGCTATTAGTTGAGTAGAATGCTGAGGAGAAGGAAGTAGAGGCTAAGGCTAATGAGTCCTTGTGCCAAAGAAAGTGCAAGATGGTATTCTCAAATGATAATGACGAGCAAGGTGATAAGTGTATAATTACACTTATTATCACATTAATTTTATACAATAAACACTGTAATTTTAGTCATTTTTATACTTCATATAAAAGATTTCACGTAGTATGTAGTTGTTTTGATGCAAATGCAGATACTAGGTAAATATTGAGAGTAAAATGAGGTAAAGTGGAATTATATGAAAAAAGAGTGAAAAAGGTGCAAAAAGATGCTTGGAACTTAAAGATTTGGCTTAGGATCGAAGATGTCGAAGATTTGTGATGTTACAAGAAGAATTCTGAGTAAAATTCAATTCACGGTCGTGACAATCATTCACGGTTGTGACTTGTTTACTTCATAAAGAGAAGATTGCCAATCAAAGATTCACGATTGTGACATATATATCACGGTCGCGACATGGATGGTTTTCTGGTATTATCTTTTTAACTAATAACCACCAGATAGGCATGATCAACTGCTATCAACCACCATCAACTACCAATGAAATGACACCTATCAAGGGTCAACCAATGATGAAAAGGTGCTTATCCATTGTGGATTATATCAAAGCTTCTCAACCAATCACAATGGAGAGATGCAATCTTTCACCAATGGACACAACCCTTCATTTGGATAGACGTAACCTTTCAAACTCTATAAATAGGGTTCCAATCCTCTTCAATTTCATGCATTCAAGAAGTGCAGTGGATTAGTGTGGCATAGAATGTAAAAAGTGAGAGAGAGATATAGTGTGTGTAGATAGAGTTGATATGTTCTTAAGTGTTAGCGAGAAAGTTTTTAAGTGATTCGAATCCTTATTTCGATCCCTAGATTTCTCTATATTCTCGAGCTATTGTTGTATAAGTGTACTTGCAAATCACTTATCAATAAAAGTTTTCATTCTTCAATATTTGATTGTTTGATATTCGCAAAGAATAGCATCCTAGAAGAGGTTCTGTACAGGCCAAGATCAAATTCAAAGTAGGCGTAGGAATTGTGGGAATTGATGACTCCCATTAAAGAGTGGATACGGTTTGATCAACTTTAGCTTTCACTTGCATACCTTACAACTTTGCTTTGCTTTCTACTTATACTTTCTATTTTGAAGGTTATGATATGTCTATGTGTCATAATGCATATTTCGTGCTATGTCTTTTATGTTAATCAAGTTATATGAGTTAGCGTTAATTTTAAGAGTAGTTTCGGGGTTAACAATATCATGTATAATCATTGGATCTGTGATATAACGCTATTTAGTGAGCCAACATTTTTGGAATGGTAACTTGCTAAATGTGGCTATGTGAGATCAACCCGTACTAAGCATAGTATAGATGTTGTCCAGGTTTTCATAATTGTCTTAATTTGTTTGGGCTAGGTTTAGAAAAGTCATTTCATGTGTTGCTCTGCGGTAAATCATTAAACATCTGAGTGTTTTGAACTGAGTTTGTTAGATTAGTTTAGTGAGTCATAACATCTTTGTTAAACTTGTATGTTTTCTCTGATATACTTGTTCATAGTGAAAATCTATGTATTTAGAGTCTCTCATCTATCACATCTATATTTACTCAACTTTTCATTCTAATCTTCCTATCTAAAATTCTCAAAACTATTTTTATTTTCTTTTACTTTGTCTTTCCCTGTTGATCTTTAGACATGGTTCCTTCTCTGTGGGTTTGATATCTTTTAAAACTACATCGTAACTGTATGCTTGCAGTTATAATCATTTTTCTATGTGATAAGGGGTATTGATAACACCTACATTTTTCGTGAACAAGTTTTTTGTATTATTATTGAGGATAAGCCTTACTAAATGAGTATAGCCAAGTCTCACGAACAAGTTTTTGAAACCATGAAGTTATTAAACTTATCAGTGGAAAAGTGGCGATCAAGTTTTTGACGCCGTTGCCGGGGAAGGCAATCGCATTCTGAAGATATTTACCAGGGAAGGCAATCGCATTTTGAAGATATTTTCCAGGGAAGGCAAGTAAGTTCTAAAGTTTAATCGCTAGAAATACGGTATGTTTTTCTTTTCATTTTGCTTTATATATATATATATATATATATATATATATATATATATATATATATATATATATATTTGTTTGTTGTTTTAATTTGTTAAGAGTCAAAATGTTTGCTAACATGCATTGGGATAAGTTTTGTGGAGATTACATGATCGGTAACTTAATTGATACGTGTGTAGATTAAATATGTCATGTTACATCTCTTGAAGACTTACAATATGAATCCTTTGAGAATTTAGAATATTCCTCTGAAACCGAAAAATTAGCTAGGGAAGATGATCCTATACCACCTTCTATAGATAAACCACCCTTAGTAGTACTGAAGCAATTACCTAGTCATTTAAAGTATGCATTTTTAGGAAGCAACAATACTTTACCCATTATAATTTCTCGTAAGTTATCTAGTCTGCAAGAAGAAGCATTATTAGAGACAATAAAGGGTAGAATAAGAAGTATTGGTTGTCAAATTTCCGATATTAGTGTGATTAGCCCTAATATAGTTATGCATTCTATTAATTTGGAGAATGAAAGCAAACCTAGAATAGAAAGGCAAAGAAGATTGAATCCTCAAATGAAGGAAGTTGTTAAGAAGGAAATTATTAAGTTACTAGATGCAGGAATTATTTATCCGATTTCAGATAGTGAGTGGGTTAGCCCTATTCAATGTGTCCCGAAAAAAGGAGATATTAATGTAGTTCAGAATGAAAAGGGTAACTTAGTTCCTACTAGGACAACAAATGGATGGAGAGTATGTATAGACTATAGAAAATTAAATGCAGCAACTAGGAAAGACCATTTCCCTTTACCATTTATAGATCAAATGTTAGAAAGGATATCAAATCATGCATTTTACTATTTTCTAGATGGATTCTCTGGATATTTTCAAATTCACATTAAGCCAGATGACCAGGATAAAACCACATTTACATGTCCGTTTGGTACATTTGCTTATAGAAGAATGCCTTTTGAGTTATGCAATGCTCCAGCTACTTTTAAAAGGTGTGTTCGGCTATTTTTAGTAAGTATGTGGAGGATATTATGGAAGTTTTCATGGATGATTTCTCAGTTTATGGAAATTCTTTTGAAGCATGTCTACAAAATTTGGATAAAGTACTTGCTAGATGTGAAGAAACTAATTTAGTTTTGAGCTGGGAGAAATGTCATTTTATGGTTAATGAGGGTATAGTATTAGGTCATAAGATAGATGAAAAAGGAATTCACGTATATGTAGCAAAAACTAAAATCATAGAGAAATTATCTCCTCCCATAAATGTTAAGGGAATAAGGTCATTTCTAGGTCATGCTGGATTTTATAGAAGGTTTATTAAAGATTTCTCGGTTATAGCTAAGCCTTTAACTAATTTATTAGTTAAAGATGTGGAGTTTGAATTCTCTGATGACTGTTTAAAAGCCTTCAAAACTTTAAAACAAGCATTGGTTTTAGCTTCCATTATAATTAAACCAAACTGGTCTCTGCCATTTGAATTGATGTGTAATGCTAGTGATGTAGCTGTGGGTTGTGTTTTAGGTCAGAGGTACGAAAGGAATTTGCATGAGATTTACTATGCAAGTCACACTTTATCTTCTTCATAATGCAATTACACAACTACTGAGAAAGAGATGTTAGCAGTCGTATATGCATGTGACAAGTTTAGATCATATTTAATAGGCTCTAAGGTAATAGTTTACACTGATCATGCTACTTTGAGATATTTATTTGCTAAGAAAGATGCCAAACCTAGATTAATTAGGTGGATCCTTCTTCTACAAGTTTTTGACTTAGAAATTAGGGATAAGAAAGGAAGAGATAATACCGTAACTGATCATTTATCTCGTCTAGAAGATGATAAAGGACCTATATGTGAAACTGGTGAAATTAATGAATTCTTTCCCGATGAAAATCTAATGTTTGTTAAACATACGGTTAGTCCATGGTATACTGATTATGCAAATTACTTAGTTACACAAACTTTACCCTCTGATTTAGATTCTAAAGGTAAGAAGAAATTTCTTAAGGATATAAGATCATTTATGTGGGATGATCCTTATTGTTTAAGGTATGTGCCGAGAGTATTATTCGCAAATGTATAGATGATAATAACTTTACTTCAATTTTCAGTCATTGCCATGATAGCATTTATGGAGGACATTTAGGGCTAGCAAAAACCACAGCTAAAGTCTTAGAAAGTGGGTTTTATTGCCCAACAATGTTTAAGGATGCTAAAGATTTTGTTCAGAATTGTGATAATTGTCAAAGGACAGGAAACATAAGTCGAAGAGATGAAATGCCATTGAAAAATATCTTGGAAGTAGAGCTTTTTGATGTTTGGGGAACAGATTTCATGGAACCATTTCCTACATCTAACGGTAATAATTACATTCTGGTTGCAGTTGATTATGTTTCAAAATGGGTTGAGGCTAGCGCATATAGTAAGAATGATGCTAGAGTAGTTGCTAAATTTCTTAAGCAATTATTTAGTAGATTTGG
>CATIWQ010289545.1:0-14870 GCA_949673415.1 Euphorbia schlechtendalii
AATTAGAATAAGAAAATAAAACAAAAATATTAATAATAAATAAATTAAACAGTAAGTAATAAAAAATTATTTAAGAATATTATTAATAATGTGTTAAAATTTGATTATTTATTATCGTTAATAATGAATAATTTTGTTTGATAACAAATAAATAAATAAAATAATTAATTTATAAAGTATTGAAAAACATACTCATTACAATATATTTGAGAAAATACTACAATATTTATAATTCGTTATTAGGCTAATTTTTCTAATTTAATCTACATTTATGTCATCATTTTAACTATCCTCATCTACATGTTGGATAATGCTTTGGTCCATCTCCCAAATTTGTTGTACAATAGAATTCTGCACTACTAACAATATGGTTGCAAAATATTACGATATTATAATTCATGATTAAGTTAATTTTTCTAATTCAATCTTCGTCCATGTCGTCATTTTCACTATCCTCATCAACATGTTGGATATTGTTTGGGTTCATCTCCCAAATTTGTTGTACAATAGAATTCCGCACTACTAACTTAATTACTTTTTTTCATTTTGTAATCTTTTTAATTAAATTACATTTATCCCAAAATAATATTACAAAGTGCGGTTTTTGTTAATATTAAAAAAGTTAAGGATCCAACAAAATATCATAATAAAATTAATGAAACAAAAATAATATTATAAAATTACAAGGTAATGTTGTTATTAATGATATAAATCATTATTATTCAATTAAGTTTCAGTATTTTCAGTTTCAGAACAATAAGTTTCAGTTTAGTTTCAGTATGTTCAATTTTAGTTCATTTTCAGTATGTTCAGTTTTAGTCCAGTTTCAATAAGTTCAGTTTCAGTTGAAAAGAACAGAGCCCAAGAGATCCTACAACTACTAGTAAAACAAATCAAGAAGGCTACAACTAAAGGCTATAAATTCTAAATTCACATAATACAATATCTAAGAAAATAACCTCAAATTCTACTTACAATGTTAATAACTTCGAATTTGGTAATCAACAATCTTTTTTACATACATAGGAATTAATTACGAGAAATTTCTTGAGCACAACCATTGATTTAAACATAAATGAAGTTCCCAGAGAATATATCAACCAATTCAAATAGGAAAAATACAAAATAACCTAAAATTAATTAAAATAAAAAATGTAAGTAACGTTAACAAAACAATAAAAAATGACTTACGCATGCCTGTATTTAAAGTAGTGACTGTATCCATTGCAGAAGAAGAAGAAGCAGCAGCGAAGGGAGTAGATTTAACAGGATGTTTGGGGGCAGCTCTTTAAAATCGAAAAAATCAAAACAAAATTGATCACAATTCCATGGATAATTGAATCATTATTTCAATAGAACGAAAATCGAATAGAAATCGAGATGAAGAGAAGAAAGAAATTGTTGAACAGATGAGAGAATTAGGTTTTGATTTGCTAGAATGGAACAAAAACTTGAAGAGGAGTGGTTATATAGAACGTAAATCTGAGAATTTGAAAACTTAGGCTTTGATTGGGAGGAAGTTTTTTTAAGAATCACAAAGGAAGGGAATGAGGGGGTGGAATTTTAAAGGATGGTTTTTCATGGAATCATAAAGTAGTGATAATTACTATGTTTGGGAGTGATGGTTTTTTAAAGTAAAATAAAGATAAATTTACTTATATACCCCTAAGAAAAGTATATAATTATAAAAAATAAAAATTCAAGCGTATTTATGTACGAAGGCAGCTTCATCCCCCCAAATTCCACCATTTTGGTGGGATCAAAACGGTGGACATGTGGTGTAAACCAAGGGAACTCCTTCCGATCAGTTTCTACCATTTCCATTATAAATCACACTCCCAAGCAGCTCATCTTTTTCCCTTCCATTCATATCCTTCCAAAAACTACCTCCCAAGCAAAGCCTTAAAAACACACAGAGGAGATAATAAACTAGACAGGCCAAATTTGCAATTATTATACAACTTCAAGCTCAATTTCCTAAAAACCCCTTCTATATAAATATGCCTAGGACCCCTAAAATGTCAGGATTGGACCTGATTGTCATTCCTTTAAATTTCACCCTTAATAGAAAGAAAGTGGGCAATCCTATTGTCAGCACGGTCTGCTCGGCCCGATGAGTATTCATACCGACTTCAAGCAAGGGATTAGACAAGAGCTAAACGGAGCTGAATCATCATTCTTTACACTCAAAAATCCGAAATTCAAAAATTCACATTTAAGGGAAAACCTAATTTCTCATTCCGGGTTAAAAATTAAAAAAATCAAACCTGGGATCAAACCCTAATTATGAGCACATGCCCCACCTAGTAATTGGGCATGCGCCCAATTACCATGGCAGATTATTTTAGCCTGATGATGACATGCTAAAATAGCCTGTCGTTCCCCGAATCCAGGCTATTTTAGCATGGATTATAGGGAGGGTAAATGGGTGCATGATCATTTACCACCTGGTAAATAGGCATTCACCCATTTACCCAAATCTGTATAAAGTGGAACATTTTTCTCATCTTTACGACATACAACAACCCACAAATCTGAAATTCTCTGAAAATTTCAAGCTTAAGTTCTCGACTTTAAAGCTTCAAAAATCATCTCTTCAAGGTTCCAAACCTTTCGAGTCGAACCTACGTCGATTCAGATTAAGTTTTAGCGATAAACTTTTGTCCGAACTCGACAAAAATCTCAAGAATACCCAAGTCACACCCTTCTCTACGAATTTATAGCCATAAACTTGCTAGATCTCAAATCTCTACCAAACTCTGAATTTCATCTCGATAAGTTCGGTTTCAAACCAGCTCTCAAGACATCCTAGACAAATAAAAAGGTAACCGAGGGTAATTATATTTTTGAATCTACTCTTTCTTCTCACTTTTTCTTCACTTTTACACTTATCATAATGTAAATTTTGGGGTAAGGGGCCAACTGACTGCCTTACCATAAATTGCATTAATATCTATGTATAAGCTTGCAGGTAAACACGGGAATCCTAAGTAACGTCGTTACTCTTTCTGGATTTTTATGGAATATCCCAAGTAACACCGTTTCTTTGTCGAATTTTCTATTACTAAATTAATGTAATCATGTCGTCGTAATGCTGAAATTTTCGCATAATTCATAGTTCCCAAATTTTTGAATAAAATAGTAGCTATTTTGTTCGTACTCAAAATTTCTTCCTTTTCGGTATAAAAATCTCATCTTAGATTAGTATACCACAATACCTGATAGAGTTGAATCGGGTATCGACTCTTTTCTATATAAAAATAGGATATTAACTTTGTTTTATATTCATCTTGAATTTTTATAAGGAAAAATGATTTTTCTTGTATTTATTTTGTGATTAAAACATAATAAAATCACATTTTTCACCTATGTATAAACAAGGACTCTTTTTGTGGAAAATTAACGTTAATATTTCCACAATAAACCGATAAAGGGTATTTTCACGCCCCGTGAACCATACCCCGAGACGACCGCGACCCCCCGGGTCCCCCACCGAAAAGGTAAAATGAAACTGTGCTCGCTGACACCTATCATAGATGTGTTCTAGAAGGAAGCGAGCATGACAACAAGAAATTTTTGAAGGAAAACAACAAAGAGAAGAGGAGAGAGAGATTTTTGGATTGTTATTGTACACGGATGAGTTAGATAAATTGTACACATAAATCCCATGTGACGTTGTAATTGTAAATTTATTAAAAGAAGAATTATTTGAGTAACAAAATTTATAGTAAGTGAATAAAAAAATGTAACATGTATAGTAGAAGAATTCAAAGGATAAATTAATAGTACCATAAAACTTAAAAAAGTGGTTGGACTAGCCTAATAAGTTGGTTGGGCCATTAGCTTAATAAGAAGTTATTTCTATTTTTTTTAAGAAAAAATGAGATGATTTAAGTGTTTGTTTAGAAAAAAACGCATATAATGTTTTTCTTAAGAATTTAAGTTCTTTTTGAAACTTCAATAAAATATAGTTGTTCCAAAGTTTCTTTTTGAATTATTATATCATAATTAATATATATGCATATATACATCTATATATTCATATATACATGTATATGTATATATGTACATGTATGTATATATGTATATGTATATCAATACTCCCCTTCCTCAACTTCATTAAAGTTTCGGGGATTTTATTTTCCCTATCAGAGATACCTCAAATTCCCCATTAAAATAATTAAATGCAAAAAAATTCTCATAAAAAAAGTTATAAATATCAATATTTTGAAAAAAGGATTAAACTAAGATTTTATTTCAATAATACTCAATGTCAAATAAATGACAAGTTTAATGCATAGAATTATAAGAAATTTAAGAAAACAAACATTAAACATGAGATACATAGTTCAACAAAAAAGCAAAACATAAAATAAAATAGAGTTTTTAACTTGTATAAAAAGAGATTTAGATTTGTAAAGTTGAGATATTTAATAAACATTCATATATATAAATACATATTACATATGACTAAAAATATTTTCATAAAATAATTTACGTTACTTAATGATTCCTTTCTTCCGGGGTGTTCCAAGATCTGCCCAATTTGCCCTATTTTACATAAAATTTTACAAAATTTTGCTGGTTGGATTGAGAGTAGTCTTTCAATGGCAGGCCCGATTGCCTTGGTGAACTTTGTGATAAATGGTTCACTTATGCTTTCGTTCTCGGTCTATAAATGGCATGCTTCACTGATTGAGGAGCTGAAAAGTCTATTAGAAACTTCGTTTGGATGGGTTCAATCAACAAAAGGAAGTTGGTGATTGCACTTTGTTGTCTTTGTGTTAGTCCCGCGGCAGGCGGGCTAGGATTGAAAACCATTGCTTGTGTAAATACTTTTATGCTGGCTAAAATGGTGTGGGGGTTGATTGGTGGTGATAGCATGTGTTTTAATTTATTGAGACATTAGTTTATCGTAAATGAGATTCAACGTGATTGGTTGCCTAATTCAAGTTTTTGATGTTCTATAAGAGAGGTTTATGGGTCATTGCGGGGTAATATACGTTGGTTTGTTGGTGCAAATTCGAACTTATATATTTGGAATTCTGAATGGTTGGTTCCTTCTCTAGCAGACCAAATGAGCTTGAGTCATTTGGAAATGAGTGATCTAGCAATATAAGGTAGATGATTTCCTTTCTAGTTTTGGCTAGGTTGATATTCCGGATCATATTCCTTTGATTATTTGTCGATGAGCGTCTTGAAAGAGGATGCTTATTTTTGTGCATGGTGTCCAACTAGCGAAGGAATCTTTAGCGTATAGTTATTCTATAAATGGAGGAATTCGGTCATTGTGGTGAGGGATATTTATAAAAGATAAAAGAATTTGGCATAATTCTATTGCAGCGTCTCATTCGATTATCTGTTGGAAAACACTCTCAGGACACATTTTCCACTCATGAATTTTTGATGCAGATAGGTATTTGTATTATTTCTATTTGCTCGCTTTGTCATAATAGTTGTGAGGATCAAATACACCTTTTTCGTTGATTTCCCTTTCACCCTTCAACTTTGGAGTAGTGTGATGTTCTTGTTTGGTCACTCCTTTATTATGGGATCAGATTTAAATGAGACATTGACTTCAGCAATGGACCATAGTTTAAGCTCTCAGATCAGGTTTTATGGAATTAAGCTTTAGTGAATGTTGTTTGGTTGATATGAACAGTTCATTGTAATTTCATTTTCAACAATGTAAAACCTTATATTCATCACTATTTGCACCAACTCTGAGTCACTCTTAGGAAAACGGAAAGCCTTGGTTCAGGCTCGATTTGGAACTCAATGGTCGAAAAGACCATCCTTGCTAGTTTATCTCTACAACCGGGATTATCAAAGGCACTTAAAATCGTTCTGATGTGTTGGATCCCACCTCCTCCGAATTGGATTAAGGTGAACAGAGACGCCTCTGCAGCAAGGTCCCTAGGGGAGTCGGGTTGTGGTGGAATTTTTTGAAAGAGTAAAGGCCAGGCAATTCACTACTTTTCATTTCCAATGGCTATAATCTTTTCATATATTGCGAAGTTGAGGGCGGCAATTCATGGAGTTGAGGTGGCTGTCGCAAGTGGTTGAAATCATTTATAGTTGGAGAGCGATTCATCATATGTGGTTATGCTTCTTAACTCGAGAAGCTTGGTGGTTCCGTAATGCCTTTACCGCTTATGGGCAAATTGTCATGCATCTCTCTGGGATATTAATTTAGTCATGACTCATGTTTACGGGAAGGGTATGACGTGGCTGATGCGTTGGCAGGATATGGAAGACATACTATGGGATATTTAAGTTGGGATTATGTTCCACAATTTTGCTCTAGTTTGTCTGCACATGATTTGAGTAGGCAGAGTATGTTTCGCTTCACTTAGTTTTCTTCCTTTTCTTTAAGACTTTGTGCAACCTTTTCTTTTAATATTAATAAAAATTTAGGATGGTTTTAAGGAGCGGGGAAGGACAATTTCTCCCTGTGATGTTTTATGCCTCTGAGCGTTATGTAAATGACGGTTCATTGAGGAATGAACACCAACCTCCCTCTTTTCTTCCTATCCCTAATCTTATAAAAAAAATTACTATAAAATATAGTAAATAATTTGATTGTTTTAGTAATATTCGGATAATATTCGGGATTCCCCATTAAGACTTATCAGAGTTGGGGGGTAGAGGATTTATCAAGTTGGGCAATGTTATCCCCATCTCCATTAAGGATTTAGGGTTTAAAAATCCCCCATCCCCGCAGTAGGGATTCTTATCTGGAGATCTCCGTCCTCATCAAGGCGGATCCCCATCGCATTCAGGGATTTCTTGCCCACTTTCAACCTTAATATCAAACATATAATATAAGTTATATTACCCTAATAATTAATTTTATTTAATGTTAATATCTCATTTGTAATTCACGCTTCAAATAAAAATTAAAACACAAAATAGTTGCCAAAACAATATGTAAAACCAATCACAATTTTAAAATTAAAACATAAAATTTAATATATTTAATTTGTAGTATATAAAATTGTATGTTTACATAATAATTTTGTAAAATTAAGAATTTTTAAAGCAACATATAACATAAAAAGATTATAAAGTCTATGAAAATAAATTTAATGTTAATTTGATCTAAAAATAGTAAATGTTATTAGTAATTAGTTATACATAAATTTAAAATATTAATTAAATTATATTTTAAAGTATAATACAAATTTATACATTACATTAATTAAAAATCAAATATATTTTTGTAGTTTTTTAAAACAATTAATTGCTTTAATTTAAAAGAAAATTTGAATAAAAAGAGAATACTATACAGCTCAATTGATAAAATTATCAAAAGTCGGTAGTCTCGTGTTCATAACCCCAGGTAACAAAATTTTTTTTAAAAAATATATAAATAATATTGAGTCTGTAACGAATTGAATCAGCCAGTTTCTTATCCAACCAGCTAAGGCCTTGTTCTTCTCACCTTCGATTTGTTTTAGTACATTAGATCCATTAAATTAAGTTCAGTTAAAGTTCCGTTTAGGTTCATAAATTTTAATTTTAGTTATTTATTATTCTAATTAATACTTTAATAAAAATTAGTAGTAGTAATAATAATTATTGACAATGAAAATAAAAATATTAATATATAAAAATAATTATTAAATAATGTGATATGTAGTAAGAATAATTTATAAATAATATATTACTAGTGTTATTAAGATAATAATATATTAATGTATAATAATATTTTTAATTATAATCATACTATTAATTGATTTGAAATTGTGATATTTGACAATAATATGAAAATATTTATAATTTAAAAAGATTATTACTTTTTTTAATCTAATAATATGCGATAATTATAGTCCAAATTAAAAATTATTATAATAAGGATTAACTATTTACTTGTACCTAATTGTAACAATAATTATTATTTGGATAATAAAATTTTACTTAAATGATTTTATGTAATAATGTTATGTTAAAATTATTTCATTTATTATTTTATATATTTAGTTTTTAGTATTATTATTTTCAACGATTAATATTAATAATTTATTATTTTTTAATATTTATTGCTTCTTATTATTATTTTAATAATTAATGTATTATTATAAAGTTTAATAAAGTTTAAATACATTTAATTCATTTTAGATCTATTAAATTTTATTCAATTAAGCTTTTGAGGTTTCATATCTAATTCAATTAATTGATATCTCATGTTCTAACCATTCCAAAAAAACCGGTTTAAACTCGACCTGACCAAACACTAGTTGACAGTGTTTTAAAAGGCGCTAGTCGGGCGGCTAGAGCCTCTGGGAATCTAGGTGGGGATTAATCGAGACCTAGACGGGGACTAGGCGGATTAGTTTTTTAAAATATATAATATTTATTAATGAATTAAAATAATAAATTTAGCTAACATATAAAATTTTTATATAATAATATTAAAAATTCATAATTCTAGGTTTTAGTGACAATTTTTTAAGTTTTGGTAACATTTTCTAGGCTTTTGTAACACTTTTTCCTGTCTTTGATGACGTTTTTCTAAGTTTTGACGATATTTTCCACCTTGATCGCCCGATTATATAAAATCGGATCGGTATTTCAAAAATCCCCGCCTAGGTGCTGCTTGAAAAACCATTTTGATCGTCTTTTAAAACAGTGCTAGTTGATTATAATAAGAGGAAGCCTTGAACAGAAAACCGGAATCACCGGTGATATACAGCTTAAACAAAACCTCACAAACTCGCTGATGCAACCTCCACGTGTCCAATCTTATCCGTTAGCCAATATTTTCTCAATTTATCCCTTCAAATACCGATGATAACCCATTTTCTCTCTCATTCTTCAACGCACCAAATCCCTTTTTCAGTTGTTCTGTTTCTCTCACTAAAATGGCTACTAATCTTCTTCCTCCCAATTCCGTAACTATCAGAGCCGGCCCTTCCAGATCCGATCTCAACCGCCGGAAAACCTCCAACAACAACTGGTGGTCTCCGGTTTTCGGCTGGTCCTCCGACCCTGACTACATTGGCTCTGATTCCAAAGCAGAGGATAAAAACGACAGCTCCGATCTGGAATCTAAACAGGCAAGATCTCGGATTGCTCCCGGTGGTTTCACGGAAGAGAAGGCGAAACAGCTCCGCATGATGACCATTGACACGTCATCGTTTCACGACGTCATGTATCATTCTGCCATCGCTTCTCGCCTTGCCTCCGATTTCAAGGGCCGCTCTGATCGGTAGTCATCCGCCGCGCTAGGAGTTGATATAATCATACAAATATAATAATACCAGGATCTTTATGTGAATACTAATTTTCTTTAATATATATGTGATATTTTTCTCAGTAAACGATTATCTGGTTTGAGATCTCGTTGTTTTTAGATTGGGATATAAGCCCCCTTTTTTTATATTTTTGTTAGTTGTGAATTAACTGATGTATAAATCTGATTCATATGAATGTTGCTGTTAATCTTTGTGCAGTTCTTTTCTTTAATCTCAGTTTGTGTTTTTTCCCCGAAGAAAAGCCGTTGATGGCTTTGCTTGTTTGTTTTCTAACTCAAACCTCTCGACTTTGTTTAACCGTTGATGACATTTTAAATTGGAGAAGTCCATGAAAAGGACTTGCAATTTCAACGTTTTACTTTACTTTATATACGACGAATTTAGTAATAGATACCAAAAAGGGTTTTAACAGTGTTGTCCTTCATTGGAATTCAACTTGTTTTCAAAGAGATAAGAGTAACTAGAATGGGGTTCAGAATTCCAATTTTTTCTGGAAAAATATCTAAATAAGAATACGCTTTTGAGAAAATTTGCGATACTCTGATGCTTTCTAGTTTTTATCTTAATATATTGTTTCTAATAAATTTTTTATAAAATTACATATTTTAATTTTAATCATTGTTTTAAAAAACATTAAGACATTAATCGGACGGTTGAGTCTTCAAAGATTTAGACGAGACTTAGACGCTATTCAACGGGATTTAAACGCTAAACACAATCAGGCAACGACCCGATCTAAGCGATGACTTTTAAAACAGTGATTTTAATTAACACATTTTGATTTTTCTGAATCATTTTCTTCTAAAATCAACTGTCTTTGTAGAAAAAGCTTGAAATTACTGCATTTAAAAAGACAGCTTGTAGAACGAAAAAAAAATGTAAATTTGGACATATTGTCCGTATAAATGGGGGATTGAGCAGAAATTCTTTGGCAAAACTAACCCACTTGCTAATGCCCTTTAGAATATTCAGGAGAATATGGGCAAAATTACCCAATCTTGTCGTATATATTAAAAAGAAAAATAAAATGAAAGCCTGGAAACGGCTAAGAAACATGTGTTAAGGTAAAAGATGGTCCTGAAAGTGATTGCTTCACGTTTAGTTTCTTCCTTTTTCATGAAATTTTGGTGATTTTGTTTTCTTTCTAGAACACAATACCAGCCAAATACGTCTTCTTTGACAAGTGAAGATAACCCTTCAACAAAGGCAAGTGCGTACATGACTTGTGTAGCACTGGAAAAAACTGTACGTGTAACCTAACATTACCATGACAACAATTGAATTACAGATATTTAGAATTTTCCATAACAAGATCTCCAAGTATATAATTCAAGTCTTTCTGAGGTAATTCATGAATTATTTTGCAATAAAAAGAATATTTTATGTTCTTTAAAATTACCCTCTAACAGGAAGGTTATAATATTAGCCAAAGTTTGAAACTTGGAACAAAATATGGAACAGAATCACCCCAAAAGCTACACAAAACCAAAGAAGATACGGCTTATATGCACACTCAAATTAATTCAAAAGAAAAGATCTAGTTCTCCCAATTGCACATATTATAAACATATCAATCCTTTTTAAATAAGTGTCTTTTTAGACTCTTGGAAATTTTTTCAAATAACTGTCATTTTCAAATTTTAATGCACATATTTAATATCGTATCTATTTTATCCTTATTTAAGAAACATTGAAAAGACGAAAAAATAAAATTTCCTATCATCTTTCAAAAAAGCAAAAATCATAAGGATAAATAAGTGATTTTCTCATCTTACTTAGCGAGGCCTTGATATTGATAAAAATAATCTAAAACGATACTTATTTAAAAAAAAAAAAAAAAAGGAGGCGGTAACATATAAAGATCAATACTCCATATCAAGGTTTTTGCCTTCAAAACCTAAAACCCATTCAGTAGTTTTAATTCATCTCAAATATCAATTTACACTTGATCAAAAGGAGCCACCTCCAGTTAATTATTACTCTCAAACGTTCCACAGCAAAACCGATAAAGATTACAAACTCAAATTCTTCTAAATAATTTGTGTACTGTAGATCATATTTAATTCATAAACCAATGAGATATGCGGTACAAAAAAGCAACATACCAGACCTTCTCTACGCTTCAGCAATATCACTTGCTCTCAATGTCATACAAATCTGTTCTGTACATATTTATCAAGGAATAACATAAATAATAATAATACGGATAATATTGACAACCATAGCAATAGCAATAACACTAAAAACACCATCTGCAAGCATGGTCTTAGCCACCGGCTTACTGCAGCAGCAAAAGCAAGTTATGTTGAACAAGATGGCCTTTAAATGGAGCAGTGTGTTTACAGTTACTCAAAAACAATAAGGGCTCGTTGATTGGCAGAATGGAAATGAATGGAAAAGATGCGGGTTTTTGTCTAGACTCATATCAGAAAGAATAGCTATTCCTAGTTACTATATGAATTATGGAATAGCTATTCCTAGTTACTATATGAATCATGGAATAGCTATTCCTCTTCGAAATGGAAGAATAGCTATTCCATGATTCCTATAGTAACTAAGAATATGTATTCCCTCCGATGTCACAAATCTCACATCTTTCCCACTCATTTTCTATTTTATCCCATTCCATTCCATTCCGGAAACAAAACGAGCCATAACTGTTTGTGAGTAGCATATATTCCATTGTGAATAAATCAGAAGTACTATCTTCAAAAGAATTCTCTAGAGATTCGGGATCCTCTATACTGAGCCCTAGTCTGAGCTGTAGCTATCATAGGTAGAAAATGAAATAAGCAAAAGTAATCCAAACCGCCACAATTCATTTAATAACATTTGTGTACCGTATAGTTATCTTATTTTGAAACCACTAAATTGAGACCAATTTAGTTATCTCACAACCTTCCATGGCTTACCAGCTGCTAAACGATATCATACATTCACATCTCGTAATTACTAATTACTATTTACTCAAATCGCACGACAATCAAAAAACGAAAAATCTAAAAATCAAGCACTGGGCATATTAAATATAGTTAGTTTAGCATTGTGTTCCACAATTGAGACCACTTTAGCCATAGATAAGGCTTCAGCCTGCAGTAATAAGCCCATTTTAAGTTTCCAAACTAGTTAAAACAAATAATTCCAAATTCTGTTCTCATTAACTTCAACTACTGGAAACATAACTACCACATAAAAAGTTCTCGGGAAAAAATTTTCATTGGTCCTACTTCTCCTAATTTAACTTTCATTATACAGCAACAGGGTAATTGGAAATTATTGACATGTTTAGGATTTTTGAGCCACTTGAATAATTTGAATTAGCCGGTGACTAGTCGACCATATAATCAATCATTAGACCTTGATGATTAATCTATCAGTTGATGTAATAAAACAGTTTTCATCAGCGATTAGTGAAGTATCTATCAACCTCAGAAAGCACAAACAATACAGCAACCATTTTAAACAGGCCACGTACTGAGAGTAGTACCTCTATATGCCATGAAGCAATGAAATTCATGCCCTCAGATAGTAAATCTTTGACATAATGGACTGTTTGTTATTGCTTTTCTAGCTGTTAACCCAATAAGTTTCGCTCACAAACTTTTTTATAGAACTACATATTTTGATTTTGAAAAACACATTTTGGTTTTTCATACTACTTAATTATAAAAAAGCAGTTTGGAAAAGCACCGCCAAACTGGCTTTGATCATTGGTTCATGCAATGACTTTTCTCTGAACATATGCTTCGGAACGATCCACTTATGCCTCTAAAGTGTAAGTGTAGATGAGACTACTAGCTCATGAATCTATGTCATATGTGCAGCATATTTATTCTGAAAACCAATCTAAATATCCAGTGACTATTTTCCAGCAAATGCCTAGATTGAGTGACACTTCCTATAGCTAGACACAGAGAATTTCCAGCATGAAGAGAATAACAACTGCACCTCAGAGAAATCGAATAATTGCACAAATGAAAATAAGAACAGTCAGAGAATATAATTTTGCTATAACACAAGAAGTAAAAGAAGAAAGGATACACCAAATAAAATCCATGAGCAAAGCCACCGGCCAAAACAGCAGTAAACACACGGTCCCTAACAACAGGATTTCTACGCAGTGCGATCCGAACTGAAACCGAACGCCCGCCAAACCGTTCAAATACCGAATATCTCAAAAGCTATTGAAGAAAATTTGAAATCAGAAACAAAAGGAAAACGCTTACTGAGAGGAAGAATGGGAGCATAGATCAGAGGAACCAAGAACTTGAATTGCGGTCCTCTTTTCGGAGGTTGAGCCACAACCTCACTGCAAATGCAGTCATTTATACAGAAATTAAAACGATTTTAAACACAAAACAGGAAATAGATGATGGAGAGAGTGAAATAAAGAAGCTCACTGGTTTGATTGATCAGACCTTGAGGCCATGAGGAGAAGAGAGATTGCTGAATTGAGATCAAAAAAAGTTTATTGGCAATGCCTAGGGATTTTGAATACTGTGTTTGTGGGTTTGTAAATTGTAATTACAAGGGGCGCCCAAAGTAGTTTCGGCCTTGTTTATTATTTTCAGCATAGTCGGAAACTGATGGCTTCTTTTGGAACACAAGTTTTGTTTGCGTGTCTAAACGTGATTTGACCATTTAAACATGGATGTCTTCTGGATCTCAAATGTTTTTTTATGTTTAATTTATTGAAATTCCTAGTTTATTATTGGATTTTCAGCCTGAATAATGTCTCTGAAAATGAATAGTAACAAAATATAGTTGGGTTAAGATTAAAATTTCAAAATGTAGTCGTTTTAACCAAGAAAGAAATGATAAAAAAAATTTCGGTTCTTAATTGTACAAAAACCGAAATATTTTTTGTCATTTCAGTTCAATTTTTTTTTTTTATTAACAGTGTAAGAATCGAAACATAAAGTTTCGGTTCTTTGACATGCTGCAACCGTGGCAGACGGTTGCAGCGAAGTGTAAGAACCGAAACTTTATGTTTCGGTTCTTTGACATTTTTATTTTTATTTTTTTTAATTTTTTTTATTTATTTTATATTGTTGTGTAAGAACTGAAACATATTGTTTCAGTTCTTACACTATATAAACTACCCACAAACCGCGGGATTATCTACATTCATATTTTCCAAAGTCATTACTCACCTCTCCTCTTATTTTCTCTCTAGTTCTACTGCATCATTTGCACCCTCTACTCTTATTCCTGACTAAGTGCATCAGGTAAAAAAAATCTAACTTCAATTTCTTTATCTATTTTGTTAATAATGAGTAAATTCTAAGTTCATGATATTTTTATACAGGTTTTGGTTCAAACATACATCTAAAGGTATGTAAGAAAATAACAAAATCTTAATTTTGTTACTTTCTTTATCTGTAATTTTTTTTTGAATTAATGAAAAATAACCATAAATTTTATTTGACATTCGTATTATATTACAAATTTATAAAATGAAATAAACAAGGCATGATTTTATTTATAAAACATTGAACCTAAAATATACTGAGTTGTATATGTCAATTTAATGTTAGTGTTATTTTAAGATATGTCTCATATTGTGTTGCTATTTAATTACTATTTTATGTTTATAATTAGTTGTTGTTTTAT
>CATIWQ010289553.1:0-11682 GCA_949673415.1 Euphorbia schlechtendalii
CGTTGTTGTCGATCCATTGACGAAGAAATCGTTAAAAAAAAGAGAATTTGTTTAGAGATTTTGTGTTTAAAAGAGAAAATAGTAGGTTAAAGATTAAATATAGGGTTGGGGGTATTATGGTCCGTATTTAAAAAAAATACGAGCGGCGCGAAGTAATACCGGGCGGTGCACAGCAATTCAGTTTTTATTGTTATTATTATAATACAGCATATGCTATTTTTGTTTTCGTCTTTTTTTGTTAATTTTTTTGGTGAAAGGAATTTAATCTATAAAGCCCTCAAAAGGTTGCTTGATGTTCTTTTAAGAGAATTACAAAAAATTTTATATAGTTGGGTTTCTAAATTCAAGGCAGAGGTATCAAATTACCACTCTCAACAGCTAACTAGGCTTTGTTAGTAAATATGATTAAAATGTTATGGTTTTTGATATGTCGAAGATGTATTAATTTAGAAAAAATATGGGTGAGTGAGTTGGATGATCATCATCAACAGACAATAATCATCAACCCCTTCATTAATTAGTTTGATAGCCAGCAGCGTTGAGGGATCTTATTTAAATGAATAATAATGATTCCTTCCATCTTGGATGAATCATTCATTCTAATGAAAAATTAGTAATAATTTTTTTTCTTTGTCTCCTTTATATGAAAATTTTCATTAAAACCCACGAGGTCTCAGTCAGTTCACTATATATATTGAATATGTGGGAGGGGATTTGATTTAGCTCTCACAAAACACATCTGCAATTAAGAGAGAAAAATCTTAATCAAATTCCAAATAAAATTATTTCAATATAAATATTTATTGTTCATTAAAATATATTAGAGAATTCTTTTGGTTTACATTTTTTGAAAATTTTGCAAATAAAGAATAATTGGATATATCAATTTATTTTTTATTATTTTACGATACGTGAAAATAAGATTGAAAAGGAAAAAGAATTGTATATATGTATGAAACGATTATTATTTTGAATTTTGAGGCTTTTAAAAATCATTAAATAAATGAAAGTAGAGAGAAACAATTTTTTTCTTTATATTAGTATTAATGCACTTTCGCTATTGGTTCTCAAATTTCTTTTGGCCGAACACCTTTTTTGGAGCCTGTGCTATCGCTTGTTTATCCTTTACGTCCCTCTGCTATATATGTGACCTTTTAAGTCCATATGTTTAGTATTCCATTACCCATTTGACCCTTTTTTTTAACGGAATTTTGTAAAATATCATTATGCTAATCCACGTGTCATTATTTGCTTACATGAAACAATCTAAACTGTTAAATGACTATCTAAAAGTAACAAATGGAGAAGATTTTACCAGCTAGAGTGCAATTTTAATTAAGCAAACAGTAAATTTCATCATCTTTTAATTTATTTCGTCTCCTTCTTGTTCCTACTGGAATTCTTACCCTTTATTTCCACGCAGTTCATTGCATTATTATCATATTTAATTGCATTCAAAAACTTTGTCAATAACTTGATATAAAGGAGACTAGAAAATATAAATGAACAATCAGAATCACAATCTAAGGTCACCAATAATCCTTAGTACTCTTTCGTAACTGGCCTAACGATCAAACCGTCTTCCAATCCTAATCCAATTGGAATTCGTATCCTTCTCTATATCCCATGTCTCTTTGTTTGCTTTCAATTTGACAGAATACAATTGAAAACGCACAAATTGCTTCTTCCCCTAAGATTCATCATTTTTCCGGCACCGATTGCTTACTTCTCCCAATCTATTGGGTAGTTCTTGGGAGTGCTTCTAAACACGAGATAATATTGAAATTGAATGTTTGAGTTTTCAATCGCCAATAACGGGTTTGACGAAGAAACAAAAAGAGAAAGATGAAAGAGATAAATATAGGAACAATGAAAGAAAGGGATGAAGTTGATCAAAACACGAAGAAGATTTACTGTTAGCTTGATTAAATTTACTTTTATCCACTCTAGGTGGCAGAAGCCATCAATTACTTTTTTCTTGCCAATTCAGCAAATAAAAAATTGACACTTTGGATCAAACATGGCAAGGTTTAGGAAGTCTGTTAAATAAAGGATTAAATGGGTAATGGAATAAAAAACACAATGACTAAGAAGGTAACGTGTATAACAGAGGGACGTAAATGATAAACTAGTGATAGCACGGGGACCAAAAAGAGCGTTTGGCCAATTTCTTTTTATTAAAAGAGATTATTGGCAATCAATGTAAGAGTGAAAATTTTGCATTGGAATTAGTAAAATTTTGAGGATAACTAATAGAATATAGAAGTTATTCCAATACTTTTATTAGTATTTTGTGGATTCAACAAGTCTAGGTTATTCATATTTTGATGTATTGATACCCTAAATTTTTTACAAATGGTCACTTAACTTTAAACTTTCACAAATTTCAAATTATCTTCTGAACTTACAAAAAACCGTACTAATTTGTCCCCATCAATGTCACATGCCAGTTTCTAGAATGTTTAACTGTTCAAACACTCATTTATCTTTCTATAACCAAAAGTTGACACATGACATTGAGGGATCAACTTATCGCACTTTTTACATGTTCAATTAATTATTATTATTATTATTATTATTATTATTATTAATTTTGAAAGCTCAAGGGGACTTTCAAAGGATAAATGGATAGGGACAATTTGAGAAGAGTCACGATGCATTAAATCTACCATTCTCTAATAAACCCCAAACTTTTATAAAAAAGATTAGGGATACAATGACACTTGAGGTTGCAAACGAGCCGTGTTTGGTTAACATTTTAGCGAGCTCAAATTTTGTTTAATCTCATTGATTGATAGCTCGTTTGTTCATGAGCAAATAAATTATTTACGAGCAACTCATTTATTTGTGAACAATTCATGAATTTATTTGTGAATGAACTCGCTCATTTTGTTAATAAACAAAAATATTATGACTTAGATTATTAGTATCAATTAGTGTCAACTCCCCTAGTGTCAATGTAGAACTTCCGAATTCAGAATATCATCAATAAAATATCAAACTTGCAACACCAACAAAATCCTTAAACAAAACATAAAATAACTTGCGAAATTCAATAAATCATCAATAAAATATCAAACTTGCACACCAACAAAATCCTTAAACAAAACATAAAATAACTTGTTCGCAGACTTTTATGAGTCGGTTCATGAACTTATTTGTGAGTTTTCGAGTCAAACTTTATCTTGTTCATGTTCGGCTCATTTAGGAATCAAACCTAAGAAACCTTTTAATGAATGGATCATTTATCAAATGAGTCAAGCCGAACACCGATATATTCATGAACGACTCAGCTAATTTACATCCCTGCTGATACCATCACTTTATTCAATCCCGTCTAAGACTACATTTCTCATTGTCATCCACGCTTAAAATCAAACTTCAAGAATTCACATAATGGGAACCATGAAACTAGGAAAAGACAATCCCACAAAAAGAACCAAAGAGAACATGAAATAATACTACCACTTGCATAACATTTAAGGATTTTACTCAAGAAACTTGAACATAGCAAGAACAATGCAGCTTTTTTCCCAAGCATGAACAGAGTTATTCATCATAACCTACACATCGAATCTGACCCGATATATTGATCCAATTTGGGATAGTTGAAAATGAGTGCCATGGACACAAACAAAATATATGTTGAATCCGAATAAGAAAGTTAAAAATTTTACATCAGAATCAATACTATAAAGTAAATAAAACTAGCAAATTAATTCTTATCTTTTTTTAACTTTTATTTCCTTCCCTTTTTTTCAATGAAATTCAGAAAGTAAGGAAACAATCGGTTTGCGGTGTATAGTGACACTAACTAAAGAGTAATTTCTAGGATTAAGTTGTCTTGTTGGCAGCATGCTTACATGTAGGTTGCTGATTCTGGTTCTGGTTCTGGTTCTGGTTCTTCAACTCGTCTCCCGCAACTAGAAAGAATGCAGTGTGCCTAATAAATACAGGTATAAACACAATAACTCATTAACTATGAACAATAGAAACATCAGATGATTGACTAACATGTTTTTTCTACAAAAAAAGCAATCTTGCCTGAAAAAATTCATCATTTTGATCTTGGAGTCATCATCAATATCAGGGGTACTGGCCAGTGCGTGCTGCATGTGATGTAACCACCTCTCAGCAGCTTGGTGCGTAACTGGGAATGGTCGATGGCGTCCTATCAGTGCAGGATGACCTGAAACCAATTCAACCAAAAGTAAATTCCCAATTATACCTTGTGCCTTTAGATACACCAAGATAAATGGTAGGTAGCGGTATATATATGGCTTAACACATCATTAGGTGCCTCGAGTTGTCTCTGAAAATCTGTTGTTCTCCTGAACTTTCAAAGTGCCCTCATGGCTACCTTAATTTTCAGAAGGTGCATCACTTACTCCCTGAGTGCCACATGTCATATTCTAATTGGAGATAGAAAATAAAAAAAAATGACATCTTTGACAAGTCAAACCAACCAGAAGTTGACACGTGACAGTGAGGGAGTTATTCGGTATACTTTTCGAAAAATGAGGGAGCTGCGTGGTCATTTTCGAAATCAGGAGGGCAAGAGGTTTTTGGGGCAACTTGGGACACCTACTGGTGCATTAAGCCTATGTTTATCATTCATTATAGAACAGGAAAAAAATTGCTCATATAACCAATGGAGCTATTTATACTGTTAAAGAGACTACTTATGCGAATGACATTAATTAGGAACTGTCTGACTTGTTTTTTCCAAAATCAAGTTTGCTGCTTATAGGAAAAACTTGAAAATGGAGTTTTTCAGAAAAGCAGCTTGGGAAAACACATCCAAACAGGCTCTAAATTGGTTTTTAACTCAATTGGTATGAGAATTCACCCAAGTAGAGTTGTGCTCACAAAATTCATCACATCCAAATTGAGAGGGAAATACATAATTCCCCGTAACAAGATCAGCCAGCTATAGCAACGATGGTGCATAAAAAACAGAAAATGGACTGGAAAACTATGTTTGTAGAGAAGATATATGATTGGAAGACGAACATAAGAGGGTAAAACATTTTTTCGTTCTAAAAGCATAAACAAGAGTGATAGAAAATGGAATTTAAAGCAATATACTTTGTACTGATGAACTGACTATCATCATTATCAATTAATCCTTTGATTCGCTTTTCAGAACACATTTTTCCTAGGTATATGAAATTGAAGACTCTAATTCCCGGCATGCAATTGAATAGATCATGTATTCTAAAATAAAACTGAGTGCATATAATATTCTTTCTTATTCTATTCCATTGTCAACTTTAGAGTTCAGTTTATTGTATCGTGAATCAAAATATCCAAACAACATAGCATAATAATGAATGGCAATGCTTCCTTCTACTACTACAATCAATGGGGTAATTGGGGTGAATTCTAATTATGTAATCCTCATATAATTTCATCAATAATGTCAAGGACTGGCATTTTAACTGTACTTCAAGCAATAATGTTTAACATGAAAACGCAGCTCTATTATAGCTTCTAATAACTAGCAATCTACCGTAACCTCTGAAATGGATAAAAATTTTCTAAAATAAAGTTGAAATTTGAATTTAGAAGTTAGTGGAGTACAGAATACACTAAATCTCAACAAAAACTTAAACTATACAAACTTTCAGAGAATACAAATCCAAAATATAATATCCATATACACCATGATCAAAGTTGAAGGCAATTTAATTATTAATCATTGCTAACCTTTTCTCTGTGAATAGAGAGGAGGTCCGCCCATTCTCTGCACAAAAAACTCGTATTGATTTTGGATCGCCTCTTCTTTCTTCGAATTAGCAAAAATCGACCTAAACCATTCCTCTTCATCATCATAAACCCTAAATAACAAACAAAAAAAATCAACAATTCAAATTCAAATTCAAATTCCAGCTAAAATCAATAAGCGATTAGTTTACTTATTAAATTACCTGGTGTAGAAATTGGATGAGAGGTTTATGAAAGTCTGGAGGCCGAGTTTCTGAAACAAATTTGTATTGTCAATGGCGAAAGCGTCGGCTGTATCAACTCCGCTCCACTGAGAGGCTTTCTCCTGAAGGGATTGCATGTTGAAGGGGAATGACTATTTTAGGGGTGGAGTGTGCCTCTTTTAAGGTAATCCAACGGTGAAAAGCGGGATTCGATTTGAATGGTGGTGGTATAATACGAAAAACTGTGGGCTTTTACTGTGTGTTGTTGGTGGCGGCGGCGGCGGAAAGGAGGTGGCGGTGGTGGTGGTTGTTGAGATCCCAACACCAAATAGAAAGAATCTTCCCTTTATCTCATGGAGTCATTCTAATGGTATGGTGACATAATGTCACAATGCTTCCCTATTTTTTTCAATTATCTCTTTTTACATTCAAAAAAATCTTTACCGTTCCATTGACTTTAAAAAAGTTTACATGCTGACGTATTGAATCATGGCTACGAAAGAAAAATTAAGAAAACAATATTTTTTGAAAATCAAACTAATAAAAAATGGATACGTGTCGTTCAAAATGTAATTTGATACACTTCGAAAGTATGGAAAAGACCTTTACTTTTAGATTGATGGTATGGTTAAAATTTATTTCTCTCCATTTATGGAATTGCAGAGTGTATTGAAACTCGATCACTCATATTTATTATTATGATTGTTTTTTTTGTAGTCATCATACACATTTCACATTTTCTAATTAAAACAATTAATAAGGGTATATAAGTACTAATCTATCCTTAATATTATGAAAATAACAAGAGTAAATTGATTGTTATTGGATTTCATATTTTAACTATGTGGGTTACTAATTGATTGTTATTGGATTTCATATTTTAACTATGTGGGTTACTAAAAAATGGAGGGAGTAGAACTTTTTTAAAAATCTAATAAAATATTATTATACTAATAAAATAACTTATTCTTTTACTCCCTCCAATTTTTAATAAGTGATACTCTTAAATTTTTTTAAATAAGACAATATTCAAATTCTAATACACATATTTAAATATTTTGTTCATTTTATCTCTATTAATGCACATTGAAAAATGATAAAAAAAAATAAAGTATTTAATTATCTTTCGAGAGAACAAAATTCATGTGTAAATAAACAATTTTTTTTATCTTAATTAATGTAGCATTGGTATTGAAAAAAAAAATTGTAAACGACACTTATAAAAAAGGGGAAGTATGAATTTGACTTTAATCTTAATTAGTGCGGTGTTAATTAATAATTTCATTAATACTTAATCTCTTTTAATATTAATATAAGAATAAAGTAAGAAAAAATTATAAAAATTAACATTGATAATCAAAATTGACACTTAAAAAAAATAAAAACACTTAAAAACAGCCGTGAGTAAATGTTTGAATTGTTTAAATCATTTTTACATATATTATTTTTTTAGACATCGAGAATCGAACACAAAATTCCGCACCTTCACTTTATATCCCTATCGTTCATGCATTATTTACAGATAATTGTGCAATATAGAATATCAATATATATCATATTTTGCAAAAAAAGATTCATAAAAAAATAAAAATAAAACAAATAAATATTATAATATCTCGTGATTTATTGAATGAAGCAATTAGAAAGTAGAGAATTGGAATCCCCGAAATTAAGAAATAAGTGGTAACTATGTTCTGTATAGAATTGACAGGATGGTAGATTCTAACCATTAAAATCTAATAATGGTCGAGATTAACTTTTAAAAAAAAAAAAAACATCTAAAATCAAAGTTGAGAGATCGAAAATGAACCGAAACCATGGCCCAATGGAAAGTTTTTGGAAAATGAATCAGCCCAACCAATAATTTTGCTGCGGCGAGATTTACCCTATTTAACACCCCCACTCTCTTCCCTTCATCGTCTCTCCTTCCTCCTTGTCCAGGCCAAAATTCTTCTCATATTTCCATACAAACAGGATTTCCATTCAAATCTCTAATTTTTGTTCAAGTTCTCTTGGAATTTTGTGTTGCAGATATTTCGTTTTCTCGTTTTACATCTCACGGAAGGTGGGATCGCTTAATTGAGCATGGTAACTGCGGAAGTCTTGAACGTAAAGGAGCGCGTGAGGAAACGGCCTCGTCTTGCTTGGGACGTAGGGCCTTCTGAGCCAGTGGTTAGTTCGTTTTCAAGAATTCATTCGTGGCTAGGGTTAGGGCTAGGGTTTAGGTTTAATGTTAGGGCTAGGGCTGCTAAAGTGATTTCGGAATCTCCTCGAGCTAACGGCTACGAATTTGATCAAAGCGCCTCCTATATGGTCTGATTGATGGCTTTTTGTAGGCGAAAAGGAATGTGGTGGTGATCGGAAATGAAGGGCCCTTAAGGCATATTTCACCGCCCAAAAGGGACGACGATCGTGACGGGCATTATGTGTTTTCTCTTGGCGAGAATCTTACTCCTCGATGTAAGTTTGTATTGAATTTTAATTCTTCAGTAGTGGGAATTGGTTGTTTTTGTAGAATTGGTTCCTCTGTAGATGTGTTTATTGCCATGATCGATAAATAAATCGTTTTAATCTGTGTTACAGATATAATACTCAGCAAAATGGGGGAAGGTTAGCAGCCAAAGTGCTAATGATATCTTCAAAGTCGTAATTTTTTCTGATTCTGCTTGTGCCATTCAGCAAATTGCTAGTGTTGTAGGCACTTTTGGCCGAGTTTTGGAATGTTGGGATCGTCAAACACGAGAATGTGTTGCAATCAAAATAGTTCGTAGCATTAGGAAGTATCGTGATGCAGCAATGATTGAAGTTGATATACTTCAGTACCTTTCGAAAAATGACAACGACAATATCTCTCGGTACTTATCTCTGGAATTCATCAGGCAAAAATGTTATTTTCACATATCAAGCCACTTTGTTTCATCATCTGGTTTTTTTTTACTTGATGCAGCTGTGTGCAGATCAAAAATTGGTTTGATTATCGGAATCATATTTGCATTGTAAGTATTCCTATGAGTCCCGCCATTTCTGTTAAACTTAGCTGATTGACCTTCGCCTTTACTTTACCGCTTTCTTGTCTCTCTGCCATTTGTTTGTTTCTTATGTTATATGTGGCATGTGATTTTCAGTGCCCAGTTTTGGGTTCCTATCTTTGCTTCTTGCTTGTTCTTTTCTCTCTAATATTGTGTGGTGAATTTGCTTGTTTCGATAAGTATACGTGTGATTGCCCACATTGGCTTATTCATTAAAGTGGAAACTAAAAACAAACCTTTGTTTGACCATTCAATGGTGTTACCAGGTATTTGAGAAGCTTGGACCAAGTTTATTTGATTTTCTAAAGAGAAATAAATACTGCCCATTTCCTTTGGATCTTGTTCGGGAATTTGGACGACAGCTTTTGGAATCTGTAGCATGTGTGTGGATTATCGTGCCTTCTTTTTTTCGTTTTCATCATTTGTCCCTATCAAATGTCCTGTTGCTTGTATTTTTTATCAGGGACATCATTACATCTGTTGTAACACTTTCTTTCAATGGTCTATCATATATGGCAGATATGCATGATTTAAGCCTAGTTCATACTGACTTGAAGCCAGAAAATATACTTCTTGTGTCACCTGACTATATAAAGGTTCCCGGTTGCAAGGTATTTGACCGTCCAATTTGAAAAAGTTTTGGGTGTAAAATTGGCTATGACGTTAAAAAAATGCTTGAAATATACAGAGGAATCCTTCGGACGAAATACATTTCAGCTGCTTACCAAAGTCAAGTTCCATTAAGCTGATTGATTTTGGCAGTAGTACATATGATAATCAGACTCATAGCTCCATTGTGTCCACAAGACATTACAGAGCCCCTGAGGTTATTCTAGGTAACTAGTTACTGCATTTGCTTTTCTGCATGTCCTTTGCATGTGTTAGCAGATCGATATTTTGTGGAGATAAAAGCCATTCAAAAGGGTTTGAGATGACCCAAAAGTAATTGATCATGGTTATCTTTTATCTAGTCTTGGCTTTTGAGAATTTACCGTTAGAACAATTTGTGTTCTTGTACCAGTGCATTGAAGAATAAGATGAGTGATTGAATAATTATTCTTTATTCAGAAAGATAGTAGCTATGAAACTTTTTTTCAGGCATGCAACAGTGAATGATAACACCTGTGGGGCTTTTTAGTACATATTTTCCTTTTGTGTATTGTATTTTACTTTTACATTTTTTATTTTTCCCTTATCATGAATGCTGTCCTGAACAAGTCATGTAGTTTCAGGGTTTGAACTGTTAGAATATGTTAAATCTGATGGGATTTTCTGTTGAGAATTGAGATGACTGCCATTGCAATCTTTTGTTGACATTTTTGATTTATTATTGTATAGCTATCAGAACTTTGAAGTCCTTAAATAGTTTTCACTTCAACTTGCAATGCATGTGTTCATGCTTTCCACTATTCTTGTCACTTATTATTTGCAACTGATTGTTTTATCAAGGCCTTATTCTTACGTTGCAGGTTTAGGCTGGACTTATCCATGTGACCTGTGGAGTATTGGTTGTATCCTTGTAGAGTTGTGCTCGGTTAGTTCTTATTTCAATGCTGAACCTGGTTTAAACTCTTATTCATTTCATAGACCCTAAACTGTGGGAACTTCTGTACCAGGGCGAAGCATTATTCCAGACGCATGAAAACTTGGAACATTTGGCAATGATGGAGAGATTATTGGGTCCTCTACCAGAGCACATGATTCAAAAGGCCAAGTAAGTTTATCAAAAAGCAACTTGGTCACTTTTACAGTAATAGCTATATGTGCAAAAATGCTGGTTCTTGTGTACAAAGTTGTTATGGTGTAATACTGTTGTTTCCGGTGCTGTTCTTTGGCATTAAACTTCATGACAAAGGGCCTGTTTGGGATTTCTTTCCCAGCTGCTGTCCTGAAAAATTCCGCTTACCAACTTTTCATAGAACAACATATTTTGGTCTTAGACAAAAGAAATTGACTCTTAATACTAATTGAATAGGATCCGTTTGCTATTGATTTCTCAAAGTCAAAATCTGCGCTTATAGGCAAAGATTGAATATGGAGAGCAGCTGAGAAAGCAATCCTAAACTGGCCCAAAATGTTTTATTTAACTATGAAAGGATGTGGAATTAATTTGGATGGTTTGCTGAGGTTTGTGCGTTTGGTTTTGTTTAATGAATAGCCGAGGGGCTGAAAAGTATTTTAGAAGAGGAGCAAGACTGAATTGGCCTGAAGGAGCCGTTAGTCGGGAAAGCATCAGAGCTGTGAAGAAGCTCGATCGCCTCAAGGTTTTGAAATCTGTTCTTTATATAATATGTAAAAGCACATGAAACGTATTATATATGTTGATGCTCTGTAATGCAGAATATGGTATGTCGCCATGTGGAGAGTTCAAGAAATTCACTAACAGATCTGCTATATGGTTTGCTCAAGTACGAGCCGTCTGAACGACTGACTGCCCATCAAGCTCTTGATCACCCCTTTTTCCAAAACCCAACTTCATGATTGAAACTAACCTTGCGTGAAATATCTTTTGTTCACAGTTTAACTGCCTGAGATTTCCAGGTTTCGTAGATTACTTGTATTTTGTACAATCTACAATATATAAAAACGATGATTTTCTTTGCTAGGGTTCGCCAGTTGCAGATTTTAAATGTGTTGATGAAGCTATTAAAATTAATTATCACTATGGTCCATTGTGTGAATGATTAAATTAACTTTATTTAGTAGGCAACTGAACTCAGTAT
>CATIWQ010289635.1:0-13749 GCA_949673415.1 Euphorbia schlechtendalii
CGGTTCTTGTACAATTAAGAACCGAAATATTTTTTGTCATTTCTTTCTTGGTTAAACCAGCTCTATTTTGGGATTTAAATCTTAACCCAACTATATTTTGTTACTTTTCATCTACAGAAGCATTATTTAGGTTCAAAATCCTAGGGGACCAGGCCAAGAATCTGGATACCAATCTTTTAAAGGCTCATTATATTACATTTATAAAATTGGGTAAAGCATAACATGTTTTGTGATTTGATTAATTTATAAATTGATCATTGTAAATTTTTTTTCCATAATTAATAATAATATAGTACATCAGAAATATATATACATTTTTTCAATTAAAACGTGATTGATAACTTTAAAAAATCATAATAAAATGAATAATTTTGAAAATTACTCAAATTTTGATGAATATTTATTAAATAATAATGTTTACACATAAAAATGTTAAATTTATTTATATATCTTCTAGAATATTACTATTTCTAATGAAAAAATATTTTTCCTTAACTTGCAAATTCTTTAAATCATAATAAACTTTTTGCTAAGAAAAATTTCACAAGAACCCATTTGCAAAACAGTCAAATTACAATGCATGTTTTTTAAATTTACCCTATAAAATTTCATTTCATTAAAAAAGAGTTTCATATGTTTTTTCCAGAATTAGGAAAAAATTAGAAATATCAGCCCAAAATGCATAACGTATACATAAACTTTTGACAAAATTCTTTGAAAATTATAGATTTTCAAAAATTATCTTGATCACTTCAGTTTTTGATGGTGTTAAAGAAAAATTTTCGATTTAATAACTGTTTGAACCTGATTTCCATTTTAAAATATAGATTCCGCAAACTCTCTTTTTAAAACGAGTCCCATCATCGAATATGCTTTTATGTTTACTTAAATATAGAGTATGTTTTTCTTCCTTCTCACATTTAATGCGCATATGTATGGATGTCTAACCCTTGCCTTTTGAAGGTAATGTTGTAACGTCCTTTTCAAATATTATTAGGTATTTAATCCTCTGTTAAATTAATCGATTATGAACCACATTCATATTATTCTGAAAAAAAAATTTTGTTGCTAATATTTTTTCAGAAAATACAGATACAGATAGATATATTGCAAGTGAATTAGTTAGTTGTAGAAAATTTTAAGAGAATTATCTATTTTTTTTCTCTACAAAATGGTATCATTGCTTCGGAGAGTATTTGGAACACTGTTTTTTGAGAAATTAAATTTTTCCAAACACTAAGTTATAATATATATATGACGATCATTGATAAATATAGTATCTTGCAGAACAATACTACTATATATGTGAATAAATTAATAATGTACAACCGAAAGTGACAAATATATTTTCTGTCAACACATGATTTATTTCTAAGTGTGGCTAATTAAGTAAGAAAAGTTTTGAAAGAAAGCTATTCAATACCTTTTCAGCAATAATGTTTCTAATTAGGAAAATGTATTTCCAGTTAAAAACTAATGTTTCTCTGTCACTTTTAGATCTTAATTAACAACAATTTTTTCAATTATTTGGCATTGAGAAAGTCTGATTATAAATTAATTTCTTTAATCAACACAACATACACAAGACAAGACCGGGGAGCAAAAATTTGTGTTCCTAAAAATAAATTACTGTGACATTTTAGGCTCCACAAATTCATTTTGTTATGTTTATTTTTATGTCATTAATATATAAATATAACCGGCCTTGCAAAATGAACGAGCTTTTGTAAGAAAAAATATAAAGTTACTGCTCCAATCCTTTTTATATATTATTGCATTTACATTGAAATAAATTATTTTTAGTGTATACATTAAAAGTTGAAAAAAATCAGCCCTTAATAAAGAATATTATGAAAGTCATGTAAAAAAAATATAAATAGCTAATAGCCGAGGGGGTAAAAGAAAATAAGTACTGTAATTTCACAAGCCTTACTGAACACACTCGTTTCAATTGTTATCTTTTAAACCCTTAAAAAGAAAGCATTAGCCATTAATTAAGGCCGCCTCTTCTCTCTCTCTCTCTCTCTCAAAACTGGCTACAACAGCTTGGATCTCTTAATTCATGGCTGCAATCACCTCCGCCAGTTGCGGTGGTTTCTTCAATTTCCGATCAGATTCCGGCGGGGGAAGGGTTCGGAGTTCATCCAGCCATGGATCATCATCATCATCAGCTGGCGGATGTGGAAAGCTCGACGGGGTTGCCATGTGGTTCATTAACGGAGTAGCAACTGCTTTTTTCGCATCATTAGAGAGATGTTCTTGCGTCCGTATCGCCACCGTGGATGACGGCGAAGAAGGAAACGACGCGCCGTTGATTCTCAACGACGGCGACATCGGCCTAGGTGGCGGCAGCAGTAGAATTAGCAGGCGCAGGGCAGCCAAAGGCAAGAAGCAAAGTGGAGCCTTCGATGAGTACTAAACTTATCATTAAAAAATAAATTAATGAAACGTTGTAATTGGTAAGTTGAAATATATGCATGTCTGGGATTTATGAAATGTTTAATTTTGTTGATAATTTCGATTAAGCAAATATGAGAACTTTAATCTACATTGTTCTATGCTGGATTTGAATCTTGATTTATTTGATTAAGCAATTTCAATATGTCATTGGTGAATCAAATTTTGTGGCATTTTTGTGAATATTTAGAAATTGTGTGCGAGGCTTCATTCTTTCTCTTGAATTGCAGTTCATTACTTTACAGTTTCAGTTTTTTTTGAATGAAATCTAAAAGTTAGACTGATCATCCACAAAATTACACGAAATTCAGTTTAAGAGAAAACTTAATTCTAGTAATTTTTGAAATATAGTTACTGGGTTCTTAAGCAGATTTTTTATGATTTTCAATTTTTCACATGCTAACTTGATCAATGCCAGTAGTCAACTTTTAAATTTATCAGGTGACCTTCATGACTTTATTTTTTATTTGATATAAAACTTCACCTAGGCTTTTATTTCATGTACTAAAATCATATTATTCATTGATATTTAGAAATTTCATAAAATATATGCATAAGTTAATTAGTCAGAGTTAACAGTTCTTGATTGAGTGGTGTTAATGACAGCACCCCTAACCTTTTTTTAGTTAAAAAATTATCTTTGAAATGAAAAATGAAATAGGAATGCAACAGTGTAAAGGTTCCCTTTAGAAATTGAAAAAGACTTCTGTATCTATAGATTTATTTATTATAGTCAATTATTATGTTCCAAAATTTTAAAAATTTTTACTTTTGATAATAAGGAATCCAAAGATGAATTTCATTTTAGCTGCAATTACGAAGATTGGGATAAAACTGGCCAAAGGCAGGCTACAATTTGTAGCTGAGCTGATTTTATATCATAATTTGCATACAATTAAGTTAAGCAGAATAAATAAGCATGTCACCAACGAATGGACCCGTCATTTGTTAGAATTATGATTGTTCGCCGTAACTAGTAAGATCAAAATCTAATTATCATATTATTTAGTCAAGTTGATTTCCTCATCCTCCACATGGATTGATACCTACCTATTTAATGATTCAGTGTAATCTTGGATTATGTCCGATGACATGGGTGGGATTCACATATGGTTTAAAGTTTACACCAATAAATATTAGCTTAAACCTGCAATTAGATCATATTCTTTTAAACGAAACAAACCCTACTCTAAGTTCACATAAATTCTCTTCTTACTTCTTTCTTTTCCTCTATTTTTTTTTCATTCTGTTCATTTTTTCGTTCAAACATAATGAACCGTGTGTTTTTTCACCATGAAGAACCTTTGTATAATTTTAAGAGATTATATCAATGAAATTTTAAGTCATTAATTAAGTAAAAAAATTTACCTATACTGTTAAGTTGTTTAAGTGAATTAGTTACTTAAGATCCTATATAATCTAATGGCGTGCAACCCTCCTCAGATTTTGACGTGTCTCTTATTGAACGGCTAAGCAAAAACCTGTATTATGTACTGTAACTTTTCTTTTTCAAAATTTTTGTTTTCTCTAAATAACCTATATAAATTTTATTTATTTTATCCTTGTTTTATGTATATTAAAAATAATAAAAAGAATAAAATATTTCATCAATTGTTAAATGAGAAAAACATATCGTAATTAATATAATATTAATATTAACAACAATTCTAAATTGATAGTTATTAAAAAATGAGCGGAGTATTATACAATTACCTTCGACCACCATTTCTCCCGTTACAAACTTGAAGCGAAGGGAATCTGATGAACAGAACGCTGGCGCCAGTTTTCTTCCATATAATGTTCCCATAACCAAAAAATGTTAAACCCTAAACCCGAAAATTGATCATCACGGCAATCGCTAATTGATATTCGATTTCAACAATCTATTATTTAGCAATACTTGGAAAATGCTCGGATGTGGAGAAGGCAAACCTTCCAGGCGTGGATCATGCTCCCCAAATTGGTTAGTATAGTTTTTTCTTGTCCCGCTCTATTGTTGAATTGACTTCAAATTTATTTGTGCGCTGTCGAATTTGAATTTCTTGCAGTCCACCTTACTAGGTAAAACTACCGGCAGCTAACAAGGTGAATCTGATGTTGGAATGGATGTCCATTCTTGGCATAATGTGTTAGATTTGTAGTTCATTAAGAGTCAAGAGGATGGCAAGATGATGATCTCGTATTTTTTTTGTCAGAGAAATGGTGTGGCCTTTGTTATAAAACACACACACGGTTAGTATTTTAATGTAATTTGATCAAGTAGTTGACCAATGCGATCGCAATATTACATCGAACAAGTGAGGAGGGTGCGGAGTGCATGCTTGTTCAGGTTCTAATACGATATCGGGGTCTCGGGGTAGCGTCCCCGGGAGTGGGGTTCAGGGGTGGCAGACCCTAGTTGGGTTCAAGGGGCAACGCACCTGGCTGGGGTCGAGCTACCAAATTAGCTCGAAAAGAAAAATTCATTATTTTACCCTATAAGTTAATGTAAAATTCATTTTCGAAAGAATTTTGTACCCTGAAAAGTCATATTTTGGACACAGCTCATGTTGTGCTCGCGACTTTTCTTCACTGAGAAACAGATCGTCTGGATATTGAAGTCACGATCCCGACACTCATATTTTTCTAGTATTGCAGTTTTTATTGATGGTTATTAACTGATTGTTGGACTAAAATAATTGTAAATGCAGTTATTTTTGGATATACACATATATATACATATATATATTGGTGAAAGAACAGAGTTAATGATACGATTCGTTGGCAAAACACATATCACAATAGGTTCATAAGATTCACAATTGATATTCGTTCTAAGTTCTTGATTTTCTGATTTTATCCGATTGAACTTTTGGTAGAACTGTCAAATAAGTTTCAATCCGAAAGTGCTCGTCACGACTTCAGAAATATCCAAGTATTCCCCTTACTCCCCGACACAAAAGTATAGTATGTTGCATTGATATTAGGTTTGCACTGATTGTTTCATGCTAGTGTAGGGCTCAGAAGGATATTATTTTTATGGTGAACGTGAAAGACATCTCTCCTTACTTCGTACGCGAGTGGGCACCTAAGGTAAAAGTAGCATGATGTCAACCTATAGCTTGAGAATATGTTTCCATATTTGGTTTTGTCAGACATTTTTGTTGGCTTCATTTTCGAATTTCAGTCTTCCTTTTTTATCCTCTTATAAAATAAGGAGGCAAGTAATAAATGTTCGTTCCAATGTTTCAGTACATTAAAACACTGGCTTCTCAGGATTAGATTGTCTTTGGATCAAGGATATGTAGAAGTTAAGACTCGTAAGTACCTTGATTCAGCTTCTTATTTGCCCAGTGGTTCAGTGAAAAAAGAGCGTACTTCATTCGATGATGACAAATTTGGAGCATTAGGATAATTTGTTGTTTCCTCGAAAATTAGTGATTACAAAATATTGTTTATTTTATTATCAGTTGTTGAACACAATTTAATATGCTGACTTCGAAAACCTGGAAAACTAATAAACTTGTTCTCGGTCTACACGAATTCAGAGAGCAGGACAAACTGATTTTCATATATGCCAAGTTCAGTTGTTCATCAAGATAAAACAAAAAATGTAATTGAATTACAATATACATCTTATTTTAAGGCCATATCTATAATCTTAAGTTGTACCTGCTTGGGCTTCTAAGATGATTTGAAGCTTATTAGGTGAAGATAGAGCTCTCAGGTCGGTCCATGTGTTGGGGCGACATATTTGTTCATCACTGCTTTGTCTTTAGCTTGGGAAATCCATTATTGCGTTTCTCACTTGACTGCTTTGTCAACCAGTTGGATAACCTGATAGGTCAGATGATATGCGACAGTCGTTACTTGAATTTGATTCCACGCTTTTCATTATCAGTAATAGTTCCAATTTGCGGGTACTCTTCTCTTTTATATGTCATGTATTTTATCCTGTAAATTTCATTTGCACTAACTTACAGTCAAAGGTTTTTCGTAATCCTCATGCTGGACAAGATACATCACTACCTTCCATATACGAGGCACTGAAATTTTCGTTTACAGAAGGATGTTAAGTTGTTCTCAAGGATCATCTTCAATTTTCCTTGGTCATGTAGTGGGTGAAAAAAAAACAAGTGTCAAATTAGAAGGTGTGACTATTGTGCCATTGGCATCCTCAATAATTTAATAATAATCCATTGAAAAATAGCAGCTTTGGTGATTATGCATTTACAGTTGGGCCTTTGGGGGAATATAGAACAATGGTCAATGGCACTTAATTTCAGGGAAGAAGACTTTTATTTTCAATAACTTTCCATCCATTTTCTTATATCAATGAAGGCATATATATTCTTCCAAGTGACTACTGTAGTCGTGCGATATGCAAGAGGATAATTCATTCCATATTGGATATCATTGTATACAACTAAAGCACGTTTATTCTTTGAGTTATTGCACAATTGCAGACAATATGAAGTTGTGAATTCTGATACAAAGCAAGTTCAAACAATGTATTATTAAGTTAGAGATGTTAGTAGGAAAGGTTCGATTAGCATATGATGGTTTATATTTGAACCTATAATCTATTTTTACTTTTTTGTCTGTAATCTTGTCTGGAAAATGATCTCTTATATTCTTTCCATCTTCATTTTCACTGCTCGTGTTCAATATGTTAGAAATTCTATAAACCAAAAGTTTTAGGAGATTTATTTACATGGCAATTGTTCTGAAACAAAAAGATATTCTTTAGCCTTTATGCGTTGATTTGTGCATGATAATAAAGTTAATTTTGTGAAGCAAACTCTACTTTGTTGGTGGCCTGATGAGCTTAAATGTTTAGCACTCTACTCTTACCGTATTGTCTATCAGTGACCATAGTTGTTACTGTTTCATGCAACGGTTTAGATCATAGAGTGCCCATCGTACTGAACTACTGAAAAACAAAGCATCAAGTCATAACTGCGCTAATCTCTTTCTTCAACTCCCCCAAGCATGTTCATACTGTCTGGACCTTTTTATAGGTCCATGGATCAGCCTGGACACTGAAATCATCGTGATTGGTCTGTTGTAAGTTCTGAACTCCCAAAGGACTGAGAAAAAGTGAGATGGGCTTTCTCGGCCCTTCACATCAATGCCCGACAGTAACAATTGATTCGTATTGTATTAGTAATTCGTTTGCTAGTTAACATATGATCTTTTCGATTTGTTCTTCTAAGAATGAAGTTGGTAAATGCTGCAGCGTATTTTCTTGATCTCATTTTTTGTAGCTTGGAGAATGTATATCATTTGCATATGTAATATCTCTCTCCTGCAGCTGGGAAGTCTCGATTTGGTAGTCTCCTTTCATTTGTCAATCCTCTGGTAAAACAGATACATGAACGGTCCAGAAGGAAGTGGGGAAGTTGAACTTGCTTCATCATTTCTCTCTCTTGGGACAGGAATGAATCAAACTGTCTGGAACTACTGAAGTTATTTAATTCATTCAATTACTTGTCAATCAGTGAAGTAGGTTTTTTATCACTTAAATTTGAGAAATCATTTTAGAAAATGATGATAAGTGAGAACTATCTGGTCTGTTTTCTTTATTTATACTAATGTAAGGAGACCCGTTGTGCTTCATTTCTATATCCTTTCTTTATTCTCTGAGGTTCTCGACTCGTAACTATTCAGTGAAATGCTTTTCACACGCATGATGTGTTAGCAAACTGCATCATTGAAGTGAATTATATTTGTTAATCTGTTTTGTATGCTCTAACTGAATCTCGCATTTACTCTGCCAGATCAAAAGCAGCAGGATTTTGGCCTGATTTCACAAGTTTCATTTAAAAAACAATTTGGTATTGTCAGAAAGAATGTATCTGTTGTGGCAGCAAAACAAGCCTATGCTGCTGCTTCTAAATGTTCTGATCATCTGATGTCAAAATAATACCTCTTAAAAGCTGCCTGATGTCCATATTATTGCTTGTGGTCTTCTGTTTAAGGTACCTTCATTTCTGAAACTGTTAATTAACAAAAAAGAAGCTTTCAGTATGGTATTATTGCGTATTTCTTTTCTGTCGTTATGACAGGTTGCAAGGCTCTGGTAGTGCTTTCCTAATATTCTGCGACATGACTATCCTGCATCCTCTTTATTATTGTTCTTTCTGTGTTTGACACGAGTAATATAGATGTTAGCTTGTTCAAATGGATATGTAATGCTTTTTAGACGATCAATTTATGTTGGATTTGCCAATTGAGGATGCATGGATATGATTTTTATTGTTTTTGCTTTCATAGAAGGTTATTTGTTTGGATTGAAGTTCCCAACTCATCCTCCTAGTCGTCTGAAATTTAACTATGTAACTTTTATTACTTACATCTTATTGTACATGATTTTAGCCAGTGATTAACAACATAAATGTCATGTATTGTAAATGATTAATTCAGTCTAAAAGTTTAAATTCAACCATATAATGGATTTGAACTGGCTTTTAAAAATAATTTCACAGGAATATAGTTCTTTCAACCTCAATATTCGTTTGATTTTGTTGGGATTAAATTATTTTCACTCTAGAGTCTAGATACAAAATAGCTGACTAAATTGCTGTGAGTTAACTACTTGGGGTTGGATTGGAATTCAGTTACAAGTTCATGGGTGTCGGTTTGCCTTTTGTACACACTTCACAGTTGACCTTTTTTGTTTGTCCAATTAACTTACATTACATTGTTTTCTCTTTGTACTTCCAAATTCAGGAAAGTTGTAAACATGTAAATTATTATCAACCAAATTTTCCGAAAAAGGTTGCCTACGCGTTCTTCAAGATGGAATTGTGGAGGAATCATCATAGGTGAGTATGGGAGGGAAATTCTGCAGCAGTTTCCGCTTCTGCTTTCTGTCTCAGTCGACAATTTTTGGCTTTAAAATTGGGTGTTACAGGTGTCTGTTGGAATTTTTGTACTGATGTATTATTTGATAAAAAAATCAGTGCACATGGGTATGAGTCTATTGGTGACAAATGGTAGAGTCAAATTTCTTTTATTTTCATTTTGTTGATCCTTTATATCATCTACTTTATCAACTTGTAATCACTGTTGTATAATTTGTAGTGGCAAAGCTAGATGTTTGTACAACCTTTGCATCTATGCATATCACTGCCACATTCGCAAATGGTGGTGTTGAAGAATAAAAGTGAACATTGCAAATTGGGATCTCCGTAAGCTTCCTCCTCCTTTCATCTTTTTGGCTTTTTCCCTGGTTTTAACATTTGTGTTGTACCTCATAATGGTGGAGTCTCTTTATTATTGCTATTCACATTATGTCTGCAGAATAGGTTGCCAACTACTCACCAATGTCAAGAATTTAGGAATATTGAGGAGATACGATTTCTCTATAAGGTTAGCCTTTTGCATTCTATTTCGACTTTTTTATCAGCAATTTCTGTAAATAGCTTTTAAGGTTTCTCTTGCTATTGGTCAATAAGTGGGTGGCCCCGAGTCCTTTGAAGTCTTTGCTGCTTTAGTCTTTCTTCTTGAGAATTCTCGATTAAAAATAGCTTTGGAAAAAGAAAAAAGAAAATTGGAAACGTGTGCATTGTTTTGGCCTTCCTACACATATGGAGATTGCTTGTTCAATTTGACACTTCCATAAATGAGATTAGAATAATACTTGAATCAGTGGCTAGGTGAAGGCTGTAGTCTGATTCAATTAAGATAATTTTAACACTTAATGCATCAATAAGTTTCTGAACTTGTCGTAAAAAGTCTACTGTCTTCGTAAACCTTCAAAGTGACCGCGTAACAAACTCAACTTTAAAAAAGCGTATCACTTTGCACCTTCAATGTCACGAGTCAGCTTCTGATTGGACAGAAAAAATCAGAAAAATTCAGTGTTTTAAAAAGCGCTAGGTGCTAGGCGGGGCCTAGGCGGATTCAATTTTTTTATTATTTTAATTTTTAATAATATATAATAATTATTATAATATAAATACCAATAGTCTAATACAATACAATAATAACATTAACAACTCAGTTTAATATATAATAACATAAAAAACATAAAATAATAAAAAGTCAGTGCACTGTTCTTAAAAATCCCGCCCAGGCGATGTCTAGGCGCCGCCTCGGCCCCGATTTTTAAAACACTGCTTTTTATGTTTTTTTTTTATGAAAATATTAATTTTTTTTAATTTAAAAATCGGCGCCTAGGCCGCCTAGGACCGCCTAGGCGCCGATTTTTCCGTCCTCCGCCTAACACCACTCGATTTTACAAAATCTCGGCGGTGTTTTTGAAAATCCCGCCTAGGCCCGATTTTTAAAACACTGGAAAAATTACATTTTTGAAAAGTCAAACCAACCAGGAACTGACACGTGGCATCAAAGGAGCAAAGAAATGCACTTTTTAAAAGTTGAGGGAGGTACGAGATCACTTTGAAAGTTAATGACGGCATAGACATACGGGGACGATGATGATAGAGAGACGGCAACAACTAATGAAGAAATGGGATGTTGGAGAGAGAGGAGAACAGGGAGAATGTGTGGTTATAGGTTTTCCTTGATGTTTATGCATAACCCCATGTATTTTCATTACTTTATTCATTTTTTTCTTTCTTACTTTATTTTTTGCAACGGAATATACATAGACTTCCAATTTCTCTTGCAATATTTTGTGCCAAAATTTCCCTTCAATTGTTTGCAACGGAATTTTGTGCATTTTGCAATTGCCCTTGCAATTATATTCAATACTTTATTTTTCTTAAATTCAGCAAGGGCAAAATGTTTTCCGTCGCAAAATCTGTGCAAGTTAGAAAATCTTCCAGGGATATTTTTCTGTTGCAAGCAATCCCTTGCCGATTGCTAATTTGTTTGTAAATTGAGTCCAAGAACTATTCTATATATTGAATTTATGTGAGATTAACCGGACTTATTCGGTTTAAATTTGTAATTTAACTGAACTAAATTGAAAATCTAGAGAACATGTTCAATTGTAGAGCAATGTATGAAGTTTTCTTTGAAAATGAGCCAATTAGGCAAGGCTCCAATAACCTAGGAGGGGATAATTTGCCATAAGTACTTAGTAATTGTATACACATTTATAAATGGCAGAATATAATATATTTTAAATTTTTGGTTTTTAATGTTGTTAGATTCATTTTTCGGCTAGCATCGTTTCACTTTTCCTCCATGATCATCAATTGAATAATCCATCTAATCAGTTACTATTCACATATTCTTGACAAAATTATAAGCATAATAAGAAATTTAAATAAAGTGATGAATTAGTGAGCTCTGGAGCACATTGGCAATGAGTCATAGTAGGCGCACATGTGAACATTTGAAACAACCAAAAAGAGGAGCAATATTAGCCACTAGTTGCTCTCTAATTGGTTTGTAATTTTGCTGCTTGATTCTATAAATAGAAGAGTATATATTCTAAACATTATTTATCCATCAAATAAGCATCCTGATAAAACTTGAATGATATCAATTATTAATGCGCGGTTGATGTGGTTATGCGATCGAAGAATAAGTCAATATTGTATATTGGAAAAAAAACAGAAGTGATATCAAAATGCGTGTAATTACTAATTAGTGTAAGGATGCTGCCTAAACTGCTTGGCATATGGAGAGCATAGGTTGAATTTAAAAGACAAAATTTGAAAAAGTGGTTTAGTACTAAGGTCTAAGCTAAGGAATTGAACCACACGAAAAAGCAAGTAAGCACATGGGTGAGATCTAGTACTAAGCTATGGAATTGAACCACACTAAAAGACAACAGAAGGCAGAAAGATGGTTAGGTTAATTAGATTCTCTTTAACACCTGACCTACTTATATAAACCTTTTTAATTAGAAATAATACCATTTGAATCTGATAAACTGAACGTTAATTTGCATGTTCTCCTCCACTCCACTCCACTTTGCTTTTTTTTTTTTTTATCTAATAAAACCAACCAACACTAACTTCCAACTATACTAAAAGTCTAAAACAACCAGCAAAAGCTATCCATTGAAATTAATGTTAATCTTTCATGATATTTTGTTACTATCTATATGTTGCATGTGCATGCCATGTCGATTAGTAAACTTTCTTTTCCCAAGCTAGACAATTCTTGTTTTTAGAAGACCAATCTGACTGCTACACTTTTAGCAGTTTTGTTGAATATTTAGGATTAAGGTGTGGTTTGGTTCTTATAGGAATAAATAGCTATTCCATAATAAAATACTAAGGAAAATGGGGCGTGATAACTAAAAGTGTAATAATGAAAAATATCTTCACCAAATTTATTTATGTTCGAAGGTTAATTTATCACAATCATGATATCAGACTGCATAGTCTATATTAACATATTCATAAATAATATGAAGTGACAATTTCTGTTTTAATATTACTAAATCAAAACTTTGATATAGGAACTAGATGCCTTTAAAACAATTTAGACCGAAACAAAAATTTTTTATTTTTTTTTTGTTAAAAGGAGCTAAAGCGTGCCATGTTTTGATGTTCATGACGAAATTAAATCACATATCCTCATTTCTTTGTCCCGTTCTTCAGGGACGGTGCTGGGATTTTTCGGTAAGATGAGTAAATTTTGGCTAAAATTTTTATGAAATTAAAAAAAAAAATTCATGCAGCAAAATTAATATATAATTGATAATGCGTGGGTAGCTATTATTCGAGATGAAATTATAAATCAATCTAAATTAGCAATATAAATTTAACAATTAAATAATACAATGGCATGTCTGTAATATTTTACAAGTAAAAATGTATTAAAAGTGAAATTGTAAATTTTAAATGGCAAGTAATATGATCTTTATATATATTTTTATTATTTTTCAATTTTTCTATGAATGAGATAACAAATTAGAAATCAAATTAGTGATTTCAAATTCAATTGAGATTAAAATCATATCAGGAATTATCTTCGATCAAATTAAAAATCAATTAATGATTTTAAATTCAATTAAAGACTTAAATTCACATTAATAAATAAGGAATCGAATCAGTGAAATATACAAACTTTCAACCGGAAAAACTTGCCAGAATACTCGATATTCATGAAGTTTTCATGTATTCAGGTGAGCAACTGTCGCTGTAAATCCATCCTTTACACCGCCCCCCACCTTCTCTGTCTCTCATTCTGATGTTGCCTAGTGCCCCATTTGATAATATAAAATAAGTAAGATAAATTAAAAACCGAAAAAATAAATTCAAAAGCAACGCATGTAAGTTTTTGAACAGGTGCAGGAAAATTGGGATATGTGCTTTATCTCGGAGGACCCTTGTTTTATCTTCTTCATTGACTCGTACATATTATATATCATGAGATAATCAT
>CATIWQ010289656.1:0-64549 GCA_949673415.1 Euphorbia schlechtendalii
TATGTAATAAGCATATTTTGAGGCTAGTTTAACTATAAACTAGAAGTTTTTATTTGAGATACTTATGAAATTTGGCACAATCGACTAAGTCATCGTAGTTCGATAATGATGAGAAGATATGTGAAAATGTACATGGGCAACTATTATGGAACAAAGTTTCTTCATGTTGCTTGTTCACAAGGAAAATTAATCATATAACCCTCTTGATGTAAGGTTTGAAAATTGAATTTCCTATCATTTAAAAAGAAACATATAATGTGATATATGTGGACTAATCCATTCATAATATAAACCTTTTAGTTACTTCCTGAAGAAGTACAATCACTTGAAGTTGATGTTTTAACTAAACAGGTCACATTTGTGTTTTTAATTGGGATTAAAGTTGAACATACTCGTATGTTCATACTTAAATGGTTTCGTAGAACCATGTACTAAATATCTGCATTTGATTGCGTAATCAGTTATTATGCGAACATATCTTCATATATAAGTGTGAGATATGCAACATTTGCATGCAATAATTTAATTTTTATGGTTAAGACCAAAAAGTTATATTGAATATTTCCCCTACAATAGTTTTTGGTCATGAGCTCAATATTTCTCATCTAAAAGTTTTTTAGTTATGATGTATTGTGCTTATAACTTCATTGTAACATATTAAAATGGGTTATGAAAAGAGATTAGAAATTTATATTTGATATGGATATCTATCAACAAAGTATCTTGAGCCTTTAAAATATATGTTTACTACAATATTTGCATATTATCGATGAAAACATTTTCCCAAAATGAGGGGAACAAAGTGAAATGATAATTTTGGAAAAGCCAATTTAATATGATGTTTCGTCTCCAATTAATATTGAAATTCTTGAAGGATAAATAAAATCCTCGAAATTTATCGACAATAAAGATTATATCATTGAGGGAAAATGTACTAATACAAATATACTTCTTGTAGAAGTAGTAGCTCCTGAAATGCAGAACCAAAAGTTATTGAAAATGTGTAAAGTCAAATAAATAATATTAGTACTAATAAAAGATGGATTCAATATTAAATTGTTATAGACCATATTTTTTTATGAAACATGGAAATGAAAATATGAATTGAATTTAATTCATTAATTCAAGTAGAATTAACTCTATTGGAAAATAAAAATTTTCGAACATTTAGTTCGAATAACAAAAGAGGTAAAATCGATGAGATCATATATATTATTTTCTTTATTTCTATATTTCATATTCTTAACTTTTCTTTTTTTATAGTATTATTAATTTATATTGTGATAGAGTTGCAAAGATCCATGTATTGTTTAAAAGTAGATAGGTCATGTGGTAAATCAATAGTCAAAGAAGATATGATAATAATTTACGAAGATAATGCATTATGCATCACAGAGCTCAATGGTGACTATATTAAAGGAGATAGAGTCAAACATATTCATCCAAATTCTTTTATGCTCATGATCTCATGAAGATTGATCAAGTTGACATCTACAAAGTTAGATCAAGTGACAATCCAGCAGATACTTTCACTAAAACATGTACCCAATATTGAGATTGCAAATGAATATTGTACTCTTTTTCCTTCGCTAAGATTTTGTCCCACTTGGGTTTTCTTTAGCTGGGTTTTCTTTAGCAAGGTTTTAACGAGGCTTATTCATATTGCATAGTTATATTCTTACGAACAGGGGAAGTAAACACTGCACTCTTTTTCTCTTAACAAAAAGTTTTGTCCCACAGGGTTTTCCTTGGTAAGGTTTTTAACGAGGTAGTGTCTCATTCGCGAAAATGGACATCAAAGGGGAAGTGTTTTAAATATATGTGTATATGTAACATATATAGAATTGATGTCTATTAACCCTCCACCATTTATGTATATTAATGTGTGTAACTTGTGTGTCTAAAAGTACTTAGCCTTTACCTATAAATATAGGTTTGTTGTACAAAGAAGAATAATAAGAATTCTATGTTACTTTCTCTCCATCTTTGTCTTCTCTACTTTTCTATTTGTTCATGTAATGTATATTCTTGTTTATATATTCATATTATTTACAATAAGTATATAGTATTTTGGTTTATCAGCTTGCCTGTTACTTTTCAAATTACAGATCACACCTATTACACACACACACACACCAAAGAGTAGTCACTGACAGTTTACAATTTTACTAAATTAAATAGATCGATACAATCAATTTTAGCTTGCAATCTATTATACCAAGTATTATCTCGGGAAACTAATTTGCTTTTGTTAAGAATTGATGTATTCATGAATGTTCTTTTTTGGCTTCTAAGATCCTCTACTCGGTTCACAAAATTAGCATACGGTCTTGTATGGTTGTTATACAAACTTTCACAAAGCATTTGATAGTATATCTTGGTCCTATATTGATGCAATTCTTTGAAAGATGAACTTTAGTAGTAAATATATCTCTTGCTTTCTAATTGTCGTAATTACTCCACTACTTAGTCTTGTTTAATGGTTCACCACTGGATCTTATTAAACTTGGTAGAGGTGTTAAACAAGGAGATCTCCTATCTCCTTTCATCTTTGTTCTAGTAGTTGAGGGTTTGAAATAAATTATTGATAGAAGTACTCGAGAAGGTCTGATCTCGGGATTTCGTCTTGATGATTCTTTACTAGATTTTTCTCTTCTCCAATTTGGAGATGATACATTATGTTTCCTTCCTCCGGATGAGTTGACTTTTGAAAGAATTTCGAAGTGTCCTGAGCTAATCTCAGGGTTGAAGATTAAGTACATCAAGAGCTCATTGCTAGGAATCAATATGCATGATGACATGTTAAACATATGTGCTTCTACTTTAGGTTTTCGGTTGGAGCACTTCTCGATAACTAATCTTGGTGTCCATTTTTCGTAGAAGTGGCGTCATGTTGGATGTTGGGATCCTTTAATTGCGAAATTCAAATTTCATTTGGCTAATTGAAAAGGAAATTACCTTTCATATGTGGGGAGGGTTGTTCTAATTAAATCGGTCTCTTTTCTTTACTTATTTATTTGTTTTCAATCTAAAGCTACCCAAAACTGTGGACATTATATCTTGAATTGTTTAAAGAGGAATTTCTTGTGGCAGGAAGATGCAGCACTAATGGTATTAGTAAAATGAGTTGGGACACTATCCTTCAACCAAAACATCTTTGCGGGCTATTTATTAGAGACTTCATGATTTAATCAACTGTAGTTTATAAATCAAATGGCTATGGAAAACGCAAACCACAAATATGGATTCTCTTTGGTATTTTCATTGTGTTAGAAGGTATGGCTTAAACTCTTGGTATGATCTTGTTCACTTGAATCCGTCTTGTTTATCCCCCATTTGGTTAAACGTGTAACTTGTTGCATTAAGAAACAAATTTTTTGGGATTTCTTTTCCTCTTCTTGCCGAGTCTCTATTTGAAACGGAACCAATGCTTCATTTTGACCTGCTAATTAGATATCTAACCAATCATTATGCTCGTTGTTCCCAGATCTAAATTCCTTGTGTAACAGAAAACAAGTCTCTGTTTGTATTGGCTTCCACCATCTTTTTATTTCTCAAGATCTTACTCGGCCCTTTTAGAAACAATTCTTGCGGCTTTAAGCCAAGACTGATGTAGTCAGCTACGGCTTTGGATTTCTTCTTCATGCCTTAGCATCTTTATTATTGTCACCAATAACGCCTAACCAGCCACAATCCCATCTATAATGAAACTCAAGAATTACAAATGGGATTTCATAACAAAAAAGATATACTCGGTTATGTCTTTTTGTGTAAGCTTCTATCAAGCTCAGAATTACACAAATCCATAGACCGATTTCTTCATTGTTTGGGGTGCTAACCTTCCACCCAAAGATCAATTTTCCGGTTGGCTTTTTTTCCATGTTCGTTTGCCAACGAGGTCATTTTTGTTTCTCAGAGGCTGTAGTTTTTTAGTTAACAATACTTGTCCATTTTGTGACGAAGTGGAGTCTCTGGATTAGGGTTAAAAGTGGGGCTTATCAAGGAAGGGAGTGCATTCCCCATTCCATTAAGGTTTCGAGGAAAAAATCATCCTCATCCCCAATTCCACTGTTTCGGGGAACTTTTTCCCCCATTTACTATCGGGAAATCCCCATTCCCCATCGAGGATTCCTTAATTCTATGTTTCAAAGTTCCATACAATAAAAAAATTCATATCAAAATTTTAAAAAGAAAAATTAAATATCAAACTAAATTTGTTTCAATATTTAAATACTAAATAAACTTAAATACTTAAAACAATAATAACAAGTTCAACACTAAATTGTACAAAAATAAAAAACAAATTGTTCCATAGATCAAACTTCAAATGCTTCTCTATCATAAATGTTGAAGTCCATTCTATATATTTTTCTTCAACAAATAAATCGATTCCTTCATCAAACCTACAAAGATTTAATAGAACAAAAAAACACATATTAATTAATAATAAGGAATATCTTAAGTGGAAATACAAGTATCTGACTTTAAGCTGTTAGAGCATTCTAAAGCATCATATGTTAACTGCCCATGAAAAACATATTTCATGCCTACCCTCTGCATAAGACAATATCAAACTCATAATCCAATAGGAAGGCATGCTTTTTCAGAAAAAAAATTCATTCATAATAGCAATACAAGAAAGAAAATAATTGTAAACTTGCAATATAAAATCAAATCTTAAATCCATGTTAGCCTATTTGTACTTCAAAAACACAATGATATAAAACACATTCAATGGAAAATTACCAGTTGTTGTTCTTTAACTTCATCTTCATCTTCTAGGAGCTCACGATATTGGAGATAAAAACTTCACACTCATTCGATAATCTAATAAACACATTCAAATGTAATGTATCATCATATGATGCTAAATTTATCAAGCTATTAAAGAAAAATTTATGAAAAAAGATAGTATAGTTTTCACCTTCTTTTGTACTCCACATCCAATTTTGGATACACATCAATGCCTCCATCGTATCTTGGCGAAGTCTACTCCTATGATCGCTAATAACTTGATCACTTGTACTTAAAGCAGACTCTAAAGCCATAATTGAAATTGGAATGACTTCTATGTCTCTAGTAATTAATTTCAATGTGGGGGTATTGATTGGCTTGGCTCCACCAACTTAGCATGTCAAAATCATCACTTCTCTACAAGTGCATTTTTTTCCTTATGTACCCCACGAGAAGCCATATATTGATCAAATTAAATTTTCTAATTGATCAAGTTTATTTAATGGTGGTTTTGGGATGGACAAATTTGTTGGATGGATAGATGAGCTATTGAAACTATTGATTTTGGCAGTATAATTATGAATCAGTACTACCACAAATTTCTCTAACCATTTGAACTTTCAATTTAGCTAGTTCATAACCATAAAGAAGAGGATAATAATACTCAAGCAAACTAAACTCAAACCTTTGATTTGAACAGTTGCAACACCCAATATGCCATGAATTTCATCCTAATACTTGTTAAATTTATCACTCATTTTCGATGCCATTGTCTCAAAATGATTTGACCCACAAGTTTTCCATTCATTAAGAATTATTTTAATGTCATAAATATTAGGAAAGAACAAGTTACTAGTAGGATAATGTGTTCCAGAAAAAAATTTCAGTCACACTATAAAAACAACTCCAATTTTTCATATAGTTCTTTTGCAATTTCCCATTCATTGTCTCTCAGAAGACACACATATTGTAGTTCTAGTAGGAGTAATCGTTCAAAAGTATCTCTATAGGGAAAAATTGATTCAAGCATAAAAAAGTTGAATTCCACCTAGTGTTGACATCTAATGCTAGCTTTTCAGTGTAAGAGATTTTCAATAGACACAACGCTTCTTCAAATTTTCAAAGCCTTTTCAGACTAGTCGTCCAATAAATAACACTATCACAAATTTTCTCATTGCTACTAGCACACTACTTTAACCCCTCCTTAACAATCAAATTCAAAATATGTGCACAACATCTCATATGGAACAACAAGCCATCTAACACTAAAGGCTTCATCGGTATCCTACTTAACATTCCATCTATCAAGGCATCATTTGTAGTGCGATTATCTACAGTCAAGGTAGACAATTTACTATCAAGGTTCCACTCCATTAGTGAATTAAGAAGCACACCACGTAAATTTTCAACAGTATGAGGAGTCATGACATGAACAAACCTGAGAAAAATTACACCATATTAACAATTCAAATATTATTGAAGAAACCAACAAAACTAGCGAAAAATGAACCAATTTTATTATGTTTCTGAATTACATATTATAATTCTTCTTTTTAGTTATTAACTGAACATGTTAAAAATATAAAAAGAAAAATGAGTTCATACCACAAAATAAATTGGTTAATAAATACCTTAAAATGCAATAGTATGATATTGTCAAGCTGTGTAAAATTTTAGATGATTGTATACCTATTAATATAATAGTTTAGTAACAATTAAAAATTCAATAAAAAATGTATCATTATTTTTTAAGCACAATTTTTAGGAATTATGCTTACATCATTTTCTCATAAAACATAAATAAGCCCTTTTAATTCTTTGAAACTCTCAAGTTATATAACATATTATAATAAATATAAACATAAGCAGATAAAATTATAAACTTTACCTTATAATTCTACTTTGTAAACTCCATGAATCATCAATATAAAGAGTTGTGATAGCCATAAACCCTTTCTTTTGATTGCTTGTCCACATGTCAGTTGTAATAGCTACTCTACTTTGCTTTTTGTCAAGTAGCTCAAAAAATTTCAACTTTTTTGATTCATTTACCTTCATAATGTCACTTCTAACTATGATTCGACTTTGCATCTTAAAAAATGGTTGGAGGGAATAAATAAAGTCTCTAAATCCCTCAAGTTTAACAATCCAAAATGGAAACTCATGCATTGCTATCATTAGAGCCAACTTTTCTCTCGAAATTGCTTGATCAAATGCATGACCACTATTGATCAAAGTTTTGGTGCCTCCTTCTTCTCCAGTTTTCATTATACCTTGCTTTTTGTCTTTCAGTTTTCAAAATGGACATATTTTTAAATGGACATGCAAATGTTTAGTCCCTTTCTTTGTTTCTCCTACAAGTGGTTTTTTTGCAATAGTTGCAAATAGGTTTCATTTCCCCTTTTATCAACTCTTGTTTGAAATGATTCCAAGCTGCTGATCGTTTAGCTCTTTTAGCTGGTGGTTGATCTTCTACACCTTTTCCTTCAATAACAACATTTTAGATCTTTTACCTTCATTTGACACTGTTCGCCACTTTTCTACTGATAATATAAAAGTTCTAAATATAAACAAGTGTTGTTAGTACCGCTTATCAAATAGAAAAATGATGATAACTGCAAGTATACAGTTGCGATGTAGTTTTAAAAGATATCGATCCCACAGGGTAGGGATTCAGTTCTAAATATCAAATAGAGTTATGGGACGAAAGAAAATATAATGATTTAAAGGTTTTGAATGGTAGATAGACGAATGAACATATGCATGAACAGATTAGAGAAGATGCAAAGTACATAGATTTTCCCTAAGAACAAGTATAGTAGAGTAAAATATGCAAAATGATAAAAAATGATTTACACACTAGATAATTTCAACAAACTTGGTTCTAGACGCCAAAATTTCCTATAATTCACCGCAAAGCAACACATGAAATAACTTTCCTAAATCTAGGGTAAACAAATTATGACACTTATAAGAATTAGGATAACAATAATACTATGCTTAGTACGGGTCACTCTCACATAGCTATATTTAGCAAGTTACCACTCCAAAAATATTGGCTCACTAAACAGCGTTATAATCACAGATCCAGTGACTATGCACAATCTTGCTAACCCCAAAATCACTCTTAAAGTCAACTTGAAAGCATATAACTTGATTAATATAAATGATGCAAGGTGAAATACTCGTTATGACACATAGACATATCATAAACTTCGAATTAGAAAGTATAAGTAGAAAACAAAGTAAAGTTGTAAGGTATGCAAGTGAAAGCTAAAGTTGATCAAACAGTATCCACTCGAGTCATCAATTCCCGCAATTCCTACGTCTACTTTGAATTTTGTCTCGACTCATACAGAACCTCCGTTAGGATGCTATTCTTTGTGAATATTGAACAAATGAATGTTGAAGAATAGACACTTTTATTAATAAGTGCTTCATAATTACACTCATACAACAATCACTCGAATTTGTGGAGAAATCTATTGATTGAAACAAGAATCGAATCACTTATACATTTTTCTCTCTAACACTTTTAACTTAGTAAAATCTATAACTTTCACTCTCTATCTATTGCTACTATCATCGTCCATATGCCACTATACCATTGCATCATGCATGAAATGGTTGATTTGAACCTCTATTTATAGAGTGTGAAAGGTTGCATTTATCCAAACGAACAGTCATGTCCATTGGTGAAGGGTTGCATCATCTTCAATGTGATTGGATGCAAGATTTCTTCCTTATCTTCAATGGATAGGCACCTTTTCATGGATGCATTGTCTCCAAAAGGTATCTTTTCATCTGATAGTTGATGGCGATTAATGGTGGTTGATAGTTCTTATCCGGCGGTTAGAAGTTGAGAAGAGTTGATCAAACCCTTAACGATTCACGAGTGTTACATACATGTTGTGATCGTGAATGTAAGTTGGTAACTTCCTGCTTATGAAGAATGATAAGTCACGATCACGACAGATAGTCATGAGCGTGACTTGGCCAATTGCGAATCGGAATCACGATCGTGACATGGTTGTGACTTATGCTTTTCTTCATGATTCTTCTTTGCAACTTTACCGATCTTTGACAACTTCGATCCTAAGCCAATTCCTTGCAGTCCACACATCTTTTTGCACCTTTTTCACTCTTTTTGCATAGAATTCCATCTTTAATCATTTCACTCCCAAGATTCACCTAGTTTCTGAACTTGCGTAAAAAACAACTACGTACCATGTGAAATCTTTTATATGAAGTATAAAATGACTCTAAACTACATTGTTTAATAAGTGTAATTATACACTTATTAGGCCCTGAATACATTTGATTTACAAATACATTTTTATTTACAAATGTGATACCCGAAGGAAAATAAAACCTGGCATATATCTAACCTAAATCTACATGCATCCATAAAGGTTAGCACATGATATATCACAACAATCATGGCATAATTAGTATACAATACAGGACTTTATTAGTAGCATAAGTTAGATTAATGTGACAGCGACTTAATGGATTAAAAGAGGGAACTTCGAGTATCCTGCTCACTTTCATTTAGAAAATAATGGTTTTAGACTCGATTATTAACAAATTTTTTAGTTATTGATACAAGATATAGGTTGGGCCGATTATTAGGGAAAATGGGTTTCCCATCATAGGGGGTCCTAAAATGATGCAATACAAATAAGAAACTAGGTAAAAAAGGCCAAATGGGGAGCTTGGTCGTGACCATATTGGTACCCCATAGCTGTTCAAAACCAGCCTCATTAGGTCAGTGCCGTCCTGTTGGGTCGGTACCTGTCTGACTAGATGGGTACCGTTCTAATCTTAGAGACAGATCCTAAACTATGAAAAAGTAAGAAAAACACCCAAAACATGCCAAGAGTCTCCAAAAGCTCAAAATCTTAACCCTTTAACATGAATCCGTGAGGTTGGGTACCAGGATCGCCTAGAAAGAGATCCTCAAAGCCTTTTTTTGGTTGATTTTCATTGATTTTTGAAAAAAATGAGGTAGAAAGTGGATTTGGTGAAAATAAAAGGAAAACCAAGGGCTAGGTTTTTATCTCTAACCTTTTAGATACTAAGAATAGAAGGAAAGAAAAAAAAGAAGCGGTGTGGGTTTTCCTTGACTTTTTCTCTAAAACCCCAAAAGTCTTTTCTTTCTCTAATCTCTTAACCAAATTTGATAAAGGTGAAAAATTCCCTCAAAACCTAATTTTTAGGCTTATATAGAGGTGTTATAATGTGTAAAAAAAGATAAAATAAAGGGATAAACGGGAAACAAAGAGGTTAAAAAAGGACTGAAAATAACCTTGCATTGTGTGCAAGGCCAGTACCGATCTGGCGATCGACGTGGCCCCTAACACCGGTTTAAAAGTTCAGAATAATTCCATTTTGGTCTGATTGGTTAGAAAAATTTTGAGTCGTTACAGCCAGGGGCGAGCTTTGCGTTGTTGTTTGGATTTTTATAGTGTTTTTAGTTGGTTTTTTTTCTATGGTTTCGAATGGTTTGGATGATTTTGGATTGTTTGGTTCGAACGGTTTTGGTTTCCAAAGGCCTGAAGATCTTTTCCTGATGTCTCGTGACCTCGATGTGAATCACTTGAACTGGAGAGCAAGTGGAAATATTCCTCTTCATCGCTTTGTGAGAGGGAACGAAAGTCCCTTGTTGACAGGTTGCTCCTCATATGATCACCACTAATATAGGCTAGGATGGTAACGTAAAAAGGGGAAGGGATAGACATCATATCTTTGCTAGCATGAGGCATCAAAGTTGACCCGGAGGTAAGAAAGTGCACCTTTCGAAACTTTAACGGGGTTGTCTTCTAGGATTAAAGCACCCAGTTGTAACCAAGTAGGCTATTTTGTTATCTTAGTTACCTTGAAGAAGGAACTTTGATGAGGTTGACTAAAGTGCCCAGTTGTAACCTAAAGGAAATATTATTTATCTCTGTTGATCTTGAAGAAGGAACTTTGACAAGGTTGACATCCAAGATTAAAGTGCCCGATCATAACCTATAGAAAATATTGGTTATCTCCATTGACGTTGAAGAAAGAACTTTGTCATGGTTGACTTCCAGGATTAAAGCACTTGGTTATTACCTAGGGAAAATATTAGTTATCTCTGTTGACCTTGAAGAAGGAACTTTGACGAAGTTGATTTCTAAGATTAAAGCTCCTGGATGTAACTTGGATAATATATTGGTTATCTTCGTTGATCTTGAAAAAGGAACTTTGACAAGATTATCTTATAGGATTAAAGCGCCTGGTTGTAACTTGGAGAAAATAAAAGTTATCATTTTGTGACGTCCAATTATTGTAGCATCATACAAAATGAGAGAGTATTTTTTGAAGGAGGATTGTGTTTTAACTCCTTGATTAACTTTGAGAAAGTAAAATATTTTACCCCTTCAATCAAGAGTTATAAAACAATAAAAGCATATAAGTCTGAGAGTTTGGCCTTGTCTAAAACATGTGAAGAAGATGAATTGCCCCACGCACGAACCATTGCCAAGCTTCAAGTGTTGAGGTGAAATGGTTCCTGTGAGTGGATGACATTTTGGACTCACGCAGTAGCCATGGGGTGCTTGTAATGTGAGATGGGGCATAGGGGTTTAAAAAATGAGAAATAAAGGAAAAGAAAGTTTTGGAAGACTCAAGGCCTAAACCTCTCGCCTACGTTACGGAGTCACCATCTAGATCGGTTCTTCTGAGAGTTTTAATTACATACAAGCAACCACCTTTAAAATATTTCAATTTATTTCTAGCCATTTTTTATTATTTAGGATAATTTTAGGCAATCACAAGCCTGAAAGCGATAAATAAATAAATATGGTAAGTAAACAAGTAGAGAAAAAATAAATAAAAGTGATAAAGTAAAAGACTTCTAACCTAGTGGGTTGGGATTACATAATACATTTTTTGGGGTAGTATAAATAGTCCTAAATACAAGTTTTATCTACAAATACATTAATTTTTACAAAACAATACCCTGAAGGAATAAAATCCTAATTATAGATCTAAACTGTATCCACAAAGGGTTAGCACATTTATACAACAAACCACAAATATGGATAGTTATACCATACAAGACTCAATTAATCATGCAACTACGTTAGATTAGGGTGATTGTTAAAGCATTGTGCTTGATTGATTTTAAAATTGAAAATTCAGGTTTTCAAGCTATTTATCTTATAAAAACGATTTATTTTAGACCCAACCCTTGCTCATTTCAATTGTTTAAATATATTACATGGCATAAAGTGTGGCCGTTTATCATGGAAAAATGGATTACTTATCATGTGAGAACCTAAAACGATAATAAACAGTGATAAAATAAAGAAACTAGGTTAAGAATATAAAAGTATAGAAAGTAAAGCACAAAACCATGCCAAGAGTCTTCAAAAGCTCAGAATCTTACCCCCTCTGATGTGAATCCGTAACTTTTGGAGCCAAAAATACCGATGAAAGAGATCTTGAAGTCTTTTTGCTTGATTTTTGGTTGGAAAATGATGGAAAGTAGGTTTTTGTGAGGGGAATACGAAACTCGAGAGTTAGATTTTTAGTTTCTAACTCGAACCTGAAAGAAAATGAGGTTTTTGAAGAAAAATCATCAGAAAAAGGAAGTAGAGATTTTCCTTACTTTTTCTCAAAAATCCCTAAACTTTCTCTCTGTAGAATTCTCTTTCTAAAAATTTTCCAAATAGCTAAAATTTCCAACCCCCTAAAAAGACTAATTTTTATACTTTTATAGTCGTTGGTAAAATGGTAAATATGTCTTAAAGAGTATTTTTGAGTAGGGCAAAATTGAATTAGGGGTAAAAAGGTAAAAAAAATTTGGGTGGCTTGCAAGACAATTGGTACTAGCCTTGCCACGTTGGTAAAGCTGGGACTGGCCCATTGAGGCAGGCTGATACTAGCTTGGTTGAGGCCAGTACCGGCCTCCTTATGGGCCAGTGTCGTATCGGTCCTAGTCCGCTTGAGGTGGACCAAGACATGGGGTTCTGGGTAAATTTTTTACTTTTTTATGACTTTTTTGGGTTTTTATGATTTTTGGGATGATTTTATGTTGGATTTAATAGTTTTGGCTTCCAAAAGATCCAAGGATCTCCTCCAAATATCTTGTAACATCAAAGAGGATCACTGAAACAAAAGAGGCAAGTGAAAATACTTCTCATCATCGCTTCGCGAGAGGGACCAAGAATCCCATGCTCACAATTCCTTCGATTTTAAAAGTTATACTTTTGAAGAAAAATAGTTTGAATTGGGAAATAAATAGGAAGTGAATAGGTAAGAATTTAAAATGGGAAGGTAAATTAATGAATATGTGGTAATTTAAAGAGAAAAGGGAAATAAAATGGTTAGTTTCATTTCACTAAGTGGGTTAGATAACCCAAATAGGAAAGGGGGGGCGAGGTGACCAAGCTAGGGGCGCGAAAGTAAGTCGATCCCAAGTGCCAAGGCGATACAATGGTTGCTAAATGAGGAGTGAAGGTAGTGGTTGAAGGTGAAAAGAAATGAAAAATGACCTTTGGGGTCCATGATGAATCGTTTATATAAATGATTCAATTCAGAAATTTGAAATCACTTTTCACTTTTTCACCTTTTCTTTTCCATAGCTTAATCAGGCTCGTATTGACCTGAGTGGTACGCTCAGGGATAGCACCAAGATCAGCGCTATTCCTCAGGGATGGTTAATTAAGGCAGTTATTGAACATGCGAACTTGTACGGTGGAATTCCAAAATTTAAGATTAACCCTGAAAGATCTCCTAAGCATGACATGATTAAAATAATCTCAATTAAAACATTCTATAGATGCTTATAGGTATATAAAACTTTATAAAAGAAATCGAGCATCTAAGTTTAAAGCATTATCGGTTGATGTGTGCCTTCCCCTTTTGTGCGGTAGTCCCTTAGAGCAATTCGATAGCACTCTGTTAGCATAAGCCTCCGAACCAAGACGACCTTTATGATTAGTCCATACGGATCCCACAAACTAAAACCTCACATAGAGGGAGAAATCGTTAGTTAACAAGAAGCTTTGAGACTTCTCGTAGACCAACCCTGAAAATATAACTAAGAAAACTCTTTCCACTATAGGAATAAGCCTTCAAAAGAATTCTTATGAAAGCGGAGAAACTCATGGAGGATCTTGGAAAAATCTCATGATGAAAAGGAGTCAAAACCAAAAGAAGGTTGATTTGAAGTGAAAAGAAACGAGAGGAGAGGAAGGCTATTTATAGCCTAAGGGGGAGCAAAAATGCTCCCCCAAAATCGATGTGAGATTGGTGCAAAGCACCAATCCCACACGGGTTGCTGCTCGAGGTTTCTCGCACAATTGCATGCTGCGCAAGGCAAGCCCTTACCTTGCCTGTGTAGGCTTTGCGAGAAACCTCACAAGCCCACTTGCACCGAGGTCTTGTGAGATTTCTCACATGCCGCATGCGGCAAGCCTCGTGGCCCCCACAAGTGCTGCTAGTGATTGCGAGGCCTACTTACGAGCTTTCTTGCAAGCTCTGCCAAGCAGTGCTTGCAAGCTCGCGAGCGCTTCTAGCGCTCATGTAGGCTTCCCATATGGACTCTTGTGAGATTCTCGCATGATCCAATCATGGAATTCTGATTCAGTTTTTCCCCTTTCTTTCTCGGCATACTAGTCAGGCTAAAAATTAGTACATCCAAATTTAGTTTGACTCTCCCTTTTATTATTAGTATAGACCCCACTTATAAGTTTTTTATTTAATCTAGTAAAGGTGAAATGTGTGTGAACTTATAGGATTCCAAAGTATAGAGCCACTAGAGGTTAACCTAAACTTAGCTTCCCATTCTAGAACCTTTATAATGAGTGTTCCAAACTGATATGGAATGCGATAATTCTAGACAATCAAATGGGCTTTCTAATAAAGGCGTATGATCCCCCAATACTTAGAATGTCACATGCTTGTGACTTGATCTAGTTCTACAATAGTAACCAGTACAATACACTCCTTCGATCAGGTTAAGTATCATCCAATTTATTGAGCTCAGATTAAGTGTCAACTCATGTAATAGCCATAGATATCCTAGAATTAAACTTTTTCATGAAGAACACCACTCACCTTCATGTATCTAGATTGACTAGAAATCTGTTCTATCAATCTCAAACTATGATCAGAGATTTATGAGTGTGTTACTTCAAAAGAAGCATTAAGGTACAACTCCCAATAGTTGAGTAAGCCTTATGAATAAGTATGATCTAAAGTATAGCAACTCCCACACAAGGTAACCTGTATATCAGGTTTGTGGATACTCGTACTGCTTTTTCTATAAGACATAACACCAACAAATGGATAGTTATTTTCGAGTGTCTATCTTATAGTGGTCTCCAATAGATTACCCGAATACATTCATGTGTTAACTCAAGGTACCAAATTCGTGAGGTTGGTTGCTTGGATCAAACCTAAGGAGTAAGCCTACACATATAAGTCTTTATGCTTCATTGACATTAGTCTCAAAGAAAATATGACTAGGGATATTTAGACTTTTCATAATTACACGTGTGTGCAATTCTCACTCCACATAGCTCCTACTATGTCCTTGCACTTTCACTCTATGAAATAGTCACATACTTTATCTTATTATATCAACAAATATATATACATACATAATAGTATATATATAATACCAATGAGTTAATAATTAGAAAGAATCATCGATATAAAATAAATGTGTCTTATTATTGATAAATAATAATCCAAAAATGTTCACACATTAGTGACTAGTAAAGACATATTGCCCTAATCGCCTCTGGGGAATACATCATGTCTAACAGGAGGTATCCCAAGGATTAGGCCAGTCCTAGCCATAGGGCCGGTACTAGTTCAATACTTCGGGAATGTGGAAATCTATGTGAGGGGCCCCAAACACAATTTTTTAATTGAAATTGGGGTCGAAATGCAATTTTTGGACAACTTTTTAATTTGATGGAATTTAGTAATTCATTTTAAATTAGGGATTAAACTAAAAATGACTTTAAGTCCAAATGAATAAATTTTTCTTAAGTTTAAATAACAAACAAAATTTATTTTTCATAAGTCTTGATAATGAATTGAATTTATTTTCATCAAACTAAGCATGTTACATGTGAAGCTAACGTAACCTTAAATGAAATTTATGCAAAAACTTATCGTGACTTGGCGTGACTTCTGTAAATCTAATCTTATAAGACTATAGGCACACACAACCGATGCGAGGAGTGGTGTGTGCGAATCAGAGCTTACATGATTATGAGGATGGATAAGAGATTGGTAGAGGCGATAGAGGTCATAGGGTTTGGCCCGCTGATTAAAGCTCTCCCTTCGATCCTAAATGGATTGAGCCACATCATTCTTGGAGCGCTTATAGAGTGGTGGGACAAGACCACCCACACCTTCCATCTGCTAGTTGGGGAGCTCACCATCACCCGCTCTGATATAGTTGCGATGATGGGCTTGTGGTCGACCAAGAGGATCCTCTAATTCACCATGTTCAATGATCACTTCCCTTACCTCGGAGCCATTGGGACCACGATCGAGAGCTTGATAGGAGTTTGACCCCTGACATGAGCCCGACTTCCATATAGCCGAGTGATATACCACTAAGATCATCTAGACTAGATTATCTTTGAGGAGCTTTCTCAATTTGTCCGGTCCTTCATTGTTGTCCTCTTCTCCACAATCTTCTTCAAATCTCGAGTAGCCAATCCAATTATACTATGTTATCTCCCCTAAAGGACTTGGATTCTATCTCTGGATGGAACTAGTTTAGGGCCATCTCCAGCTAAATCTACTATGGAATTAGATATTTGTGCCCAACACCTGTTGTAGGAGCTGAAGGTGAGACGCCTATGAATTTTGGTGAGTTTAGCCTTTTTTACATTTTCTTACTTTGAGATTGCTCCAATTCTGACATGATAGATTGACCACGCTTACAGCTCTAGGCCTTTGAGTATTGGGTTATCCCTCCAACCCAAGTGGGGGGGCCATGCTAGGGGATGCTAATTTTCATCTCTTACTAGATGCTTCCCTAGACAAACAGGGTGGATCGATACCCGTGGTACAAAGAGTACCTTCAAATTTCCTCGATCATAGCTACGTATGCTTTTCAAATTTCAAAGCTTTTTTTTTACTAATTTCTACATATGTGATGTTCTAACCTAATTCTTTTTATGGAAACTTCACTCGGATCCCTAGGATTTCCTAACCAACCAATCTTACATCCGGACCACCTGACGTGAGGTTGACGATCATCGCCTCCTTCTCGAGTGCCCTACATGGAAAATTGGTATTTTGGAGAGAGGATCAGGATTTGAGGATGAGCAGGACCACTAGGAGGAGGGTCCCGCCAAGAGTTCCCATAATATTATTTTGGCCCCACCTACTCCTAATTGATGAGTTTGTGCTTTTTATAAAAGGTAGAGGGTGGAGGATACCTTCAGTCACCCGCCAATACTAGGACTTTATGGCCCATCTAATTCCTCCTTGCTTGAGGTAGTGGCCTGATGATCTTTCTTTTGAGTTGGGTGTTGAGGATTATTTAATGATGGGAGTGGCATGTATGATGATGTGGACGATCCTCCTGAGGCTAGAGATGAGGGCATGAGACCGTAGGGAGCTCTTCCAATGGTGGCGACTAGTCCGATTGCCCCTAGTGCTAGCACTGCTAATTTGAGAGTGTCAAACTCCAGCATGGGGTCTTCCAACTCTGCTCGGTCTAGGCGTATGATGCTTTTTCTTGAGGTAAGCATTATTTTCTTTGATTTTGTGTCCATCTTGAACATTTTGATTATGTAAATTGATTTTTGAACTTCTTGTAGAAGGCCCATAAGAAGAGGCCTAGATACGTCCAGTAGGTAATCCATGAGGAGCCGGGTCTCGGCAGGATAGGAGAGAGTGGGAGAAGGTCACATCATCCTAGTCTACTCGGGAGCTTACAAGGGACACATCGGCTCCGTGTGTGACTAAGGGAGCCTCCACTAGGAGCTAGATTTCACTTTCATGATGATGATAGGGCTAAGAGAGGAGTTAAGGCACCTATCAGAGCATACTCTACCATTTTGCTTCATACCCACAAACGCCACCCATGTGAGTGCTTTAGATTTTTACCTTTTTAGAATTCTACTTTTGGATAGGATGATTAATTTGCAGCTTTAACCTTCATTATGCAAGTACCCATTACTAAGGTATAGCGGTTGGTTCGCGGGCTATTCTCAGTTCAAGATCTCATGATGGCCCAAGACACACTTACCATGGTAAGATCTTGCATTAAAATTTATTTTTCACGTAAATAATAATTTGCATGATGGTGATGATGTTTATGCATGTATAAATTTACATGGGTTAGTTATTTGGTATCTATGTATGTATATGTTGATTTATTGATTCCTCTCGTAGATCTTTATTGGTATGGAGCGAGAAAAATTTTGCACTGAGATGGGCGATCGGCTGCGAGCCGAGGTGGAGGTGGCTAAGCTACAAGACAGATTAAAGGCTTCTAAGACAATGAGGGAGGTAGTAGAGGCGTGGGCCCACGAGTGATCTAGCACTGTCATGGACCTTTGAGTTGTCATATCCAGGCTTGAGGCCAAGATTATAGTGGTGATGGAGACAAGCCCAAAGGCACATGGGCAAGGGACCCACTTTAGGTGATGACAAGATGATGGTTCTAGTCCTAGTCATAGGCTATACCTTATTAGTCCCACCTTTGGTGGTAAGAACCTTCCTCGGGCCTTTTTTTGTGACTGTACCCCTTAGACTCGAGCCTTATGATGATGATGAGGAGGAGGATGATGAGGAGACAAACGAGGAGATAGAGGATAATATTGGTAGTAGCAACAATGATTAGGAGGCTCAGTCCAGGCTATAGTAAACTAGATTTTTCTTTTTGTAGCTTCATGTAGCTTTGCTTGTATAGTTTGTACATTTGATACATTTGTGCCTTTATTTCAAATTTTTATAGTTTTCCTTTATTCTTATAAAAAAATTTCTTTTTTACGAAAATTCATTCTATTGAGATTGACTTGCAAATTGTTGCATAAAATCACCCATTTTTTGAAATTTTCATGCAAGAGAGAATAAAAGGGAAAAAACCTGAAATTTCACAAAAATGGAGAGCCAAATGCACCATTTTGGTACTAGACTAACTTCTGAGACTTGCCTTGACTAGAGCAGTATCGGCCTGACCTATTAAGCTAGTTCCGGGTCATTAGGCTGATACCGGTTCCCCCTTTTAGGCCAGCTAATTTCAACTTTTTTGCTTGCTTTTTTCCTTTGTTTTCACTCCCTTTTTGCCAAGGAAAGCCATAATTCCTGACTGAGATCTTTATTAGCAACTTTCAAGAATCTAGATTGGAAGAAGTTGAAGGTTTTTTATTTATCGAAGCTTCAATATCTCGCTTTTCACCAGACGAACATAACTTTTATTTATGTGGCGCTCACTTTCTTTGATTCTCTCAATCATATCTTCCGCTTTTCCACATAGGAGCTTTTTCCTATGATCAAGGAGTATCAGGCTATTCAAGGCAACCCTTTCCCTCAAATGATTTCCTATTGTGGCTCCCAAAGTATCAGTTTAGAGCTGCCAACACACTGAGAGGGTTGTGGAACTTAGATTCCACTAACTAGTTCGTATCTCATCATTCGGAGATCAACGGCTTTCAAGTTGTTGTAGTGTTGGACTTGTGCATAGCTACCCCGAGACATCATATCACGTTAGCCGTTTATGGTGGCTTTCTTACTCATGTTGGATTTCAAATGCGGATTAGGTATCATGGCCCCTTTTTGACTCATCTCCATCATTACAAGCCTTTTTTACGGGGCCTCACTTACAGCTTCTGAAATCATAGAGAGTTTGTTGTGCATTGAGGTCGTGAAGATCAACCTTAGCCTTATTGGAGACCACTTCATATTATTGGAGGTAACCTTTCAAACTCAACCTATTTTCTTTAACTCATACTGGAGCTTTGTTATTGAAATAAAATTATAGGTTTGGCTATTGAAGAAGCTGGCCTTGATCCATGAACCGAGGTGATCGTTTGAGAAGTATAAGGTCTTCCAGTATGAGAGAGACCTCTACACTACTTATAATCATAGGTTAACAGTGGATGACTGGACACACATCATGAGAGGGTACATAGATAGCATGATTCAATGGGTTTACCCCTGGTGCAGGATCACCGACTTTGCTACTATTAAACCCAAGTTAATACTACCTCACAATACTTAAAATGTTTTGAAAATAACAAACTGTCTAGGATAGTGAAATTAATTAAGTACTAAGTAGACTCTTAATTAAACAAGATCACTTGAGTTTGTTTAAGGAAAGACAACTTAGTTTATTGAGTTTTCATTAAGTTACGGCTTAGGGTAAGAAAAGTTGAGGTAACCTGAGTATTACGTAGTTTATAAGATATATACTCACCGAAGTTGAGTAGATTTTATTTATTAAAAGGTGAGTTGTTTGACACTTAGAAATAATATGACATTGTGTGTTTAACTATGTCTGTGAAGGATAGAATATTCCTTTGATGCCTTTCAGGTGAAAAGCATTGATATTAAAGAACATATTCAAGTGGTCCTCACAACCAAAAGGAGTCAATACAGAATGTTGGAGTAAAAGGCATCTTCTGAGATTAGTCATTTTTCTAGTGTCTCCGCGCTACTCTACAATGTTAACAAATCTGCAAATCAAGCTTCCATGTTGCATCCCTTGCATTTCTCTCTCAGAACAGATTTGCTTGAAGAAACTAGTTTTTAAGTCATCAATATTAACGGATTAATCTTGCGCTTCAACGTTCAAATTCTCTGTTTCTAAACATCTTGGAATCTATTTCAAACGAGTAAATTCGAAAGCTGTGAAGAGAAGAAAAATCGGAGAACAATTCAAGACGAGAAGTTTACAACAGCTACTTCCAACTCTTCCAAGTATGAATAGAAGACTAAAGTAGAAGTTCAAAAATGGTGAATCACCTCAAATTTCTTAAGAGCTAAAAATTCTATCCAAGCAATCCTAGCATTTAGAAATTCCATTTCAAGCATTTTAAAAGCAAACGCTCAATTTCCCATCTGTTTGAAATAGAGAGAAATCAGATTAGCTTAGAGAGGTAGCTAAGATTTAGCATTGTAAAAGGATTCAACATTTTTTATAAGTTGAACTCCTTTGTTTGCAAACTTTCAATGAAATTCTATGAGTTATTTTAGGAAGCATATCTAAACTGAGTTTGCGTGGTAGTTAGAAAGAAAGGTACTTTCTGTAATCATTCTACCCTCTGTAAAGGCTTCTTCACTTAAGGAAGGAAAGAAATCAATAGTGGATTAAAGCTTGGAAAGGAATCCGGGGATTGGAGGTAGGCTAGGGACTGAACCAGTATAAAATCTCAGGTGTTATCTTTCTTAAACCTTTTTATTGCCTTTATAGTGTTTTGCTTATTTATCATCTCTTTATTTTATAAATTTTGCTTGAAAATCTGATCCAAGTTGAGTAGGTTACTCAGCACAGATTGAAGACAAACTAATTCAACTCAATTGAGTAGTTTATAATTTTTAGACCTAAGTGCACAACATACTTAACTCAGCATGCATCTAAAACTTAAGCTGGAATCAATTTTTATAATTCTTAAAAAGAACCAAGTAATCGCATTCACCCCCCTCTACTCGATTATTTAAGCTAAAGCAGACCAACAATTGATATCAAAGCAAGTGCTCAGTTTCTAGATTCATTGTCTAAGAGTTAAAAATCCGAATAGCTTACAATAATTTCAATTCTGACTCAGGGTAGAAAGCACTTCTTAAAGAAGGAACATGTGTAACCAGGCCTCCACTATTTGATGGCCAACACAACACATTTTGAAAAAATTGCATGAAAAACTTCATTTAATCCCAAAGCTTGCAAGCATGACTAGAAATAGAACTAGGCTCTAGTGCAAAATGGGGAGCCTATTCGAGTTGACTCAGAGGATTATGATGATGCTGACCTGAGGATTCTCAAAGAGAATGCGGCAGCCATCAATTACTTACATTTTGTGCTAGATCTTACAAAGTTTAACAAGGCCTTGAGGAAATATACTAATGACTCCAAAAGGAGTAAAGGCAAGGAGAAAGAGGGCAGGGCCATTGTCTTGAACGTTAACTCATCTGAAGAATAAACCATTTGTGATTCATATGAGCAGATGGCACTTCTCACAAGACGATTAAAGCGCTTCATGAGGAAGGATAGGAAATTTTGCAAGAAGAAGTTTCCCAGCAAAACCAAGCAAACTCAACATCGATGTGGAGCTGAGGAAGGACCTAAGAAGAAGCATAAAAAGGACATCAAGTGTTTTGGTTGTGGCAAGAAGGGTCATATTCAATTGTCCCATCCTAAATCCAAAAAGGACGGATTCAAGAAGAAGTTTGGGTAGAAAAATGAGGCACTTGCTACCACATGAATTGACTCCAAGAAATCTTCATCATCTGGTGAAGAAGCAATCAAATCTGCCAATCTTTGCTTGATGGCTATTAAGAACGATAGCGGCGAGAGCTCAACATTTGATTCAAAGAGCAATTCATTCGCTGCAGACTCTGAAGTTGAGCGAAACAAAGGGATGAATGCGCAAACTAAGGTATATCCTAAAATCCCTTTATTAATAGAAGAGTTTGCCTAGGTACTCTTTGATGTGAAGAAGATCTCTAATAAGTCTGGTAAAAACATCAAAGAGCTAGTGAGGAGAAGTGAAGATCAAGAAGACATAATTGCTTCTTTATCTCTTGATATCCTCTTTCTTTAAGAAAAAGTTGAATGTCATAACAACAAGCTCACAAAATAATTAGATGAGTTGGTTGTTGAGATAACATCTTTAAAGAAGGAACGGGTTCCTCCTCCAGCCAACAATCCATCTCTGAGTTACCAAACTCGCAATTCTAAGAGGAAGAATTCCTCTACAAAGAAGAAAGCGAGCCAGCCTAAACCAAAAGTGGCGTAAGGCTTTTATGGGAAGGTTGGACATGCCACAGTCATGTGTAGGTATAAAAATTGTTACTATGATGAGTACGTCTTGGTAACCTAAGCATTTCTAACAAAGGAGGATATAGCTCAAAAGCAAGGGTACCTAAGAAAACATAACTATTTTTCAGGTAAGCCTAAGATCCGCTTATGATATTGGAATGTGGTATTTGGATAGTGGATACTCTAAGCTTATGATGGGAGATGAAAGCTTGTTCATCTCATTGGAGCGTAAAAGAAATGGGAGTGTCATCTTTGGAGACAACCAAAAAGGCAAGATTGTTGGATATGGCATTACTTGTGTTTATCCTGCAATCGAAGAGGTGTCTCTAGTCAAAGGACTTAAGTTCAACTTGATTAGCATAGCCTAACTTTTTGACAAAGTTAGGAAGGTTACATTCAGCTCAGCAAGTTGATTAGTTATAAATAGTTAAACTGACTCAACTATACTCTTTGCTCCTAGAATTAATAATATGTATATGATTGATTTATCCCCAACTCCACTAATGTTTTTCTCGTATCTAAGGAGGATAACTCATAACTTTGGCACAGAAGTTTGGGTCATATAAATTTGAACATTCTATTCAAATTAGCTAAAAAGAAACTAGATGTGGGTTTAACCAGTATCAGCTTTGAGAAAGATCGGCTTTCCTCAACTAACCATCTTGGTAAGTAGGTTGAAGTCATTTAGGTCTATAAACAACATAGCAATTAGGAGACTCTTGGAGATCCTCCACCTTGGTTTATTTGGTCCTATTCAACCTATAACCATGGGTGGAAAAAGATTCTCATTGGTGGTAGTGGATGACTTTACAAGATTCACTTAGGTAGTCTTACTGAGTAACAAAGATGGAACCTTTGAGTCTTTTGTCAAACTCAGTAATCAGATAATGAAATGGGGTTGTAGAAAGTAAGAACAGAACCATAGTTGAAATGGGTCGATCTATGTTGAGTGATAACAATTTACCAAAGTACTTTTGGGTAGAAGTTGTTAAAGAGACACCCTATGAGCTTAGGCGAGGGTGCAAGCCTAAGATTGGTCATCTCAGATCTTTTGGTTGTAGGTGTTTCAATCTAAATACTAAGGAGCAGCTAGTTAAGTTTGATTCAAAGGCTAATGAAGTTATCTTTTTGGGTTACTCCACTAACAGCAGGGCATATAGAATATATGTCAAGAAAACCAGATTATTAAAGGAGTCTATGCATGTAGATTTCAATGAAACTAACAATGCATATAACTACCATCTATAAAGATGAAGGAGTAAACCAACAACAAAATCAACTCAGAATGCCACTCTCTGTACTTCCCAACCTAGCATAAGAGCCAGAAACTGAGGAAGTTAAAACTGATGAAAATTTATTAATAAACTTCAACGAAGCAGAAGATCAACCTCAACCTTATCAACCCAGTGCAGAGACTCCCATTGTAGATGCAAGTCTTCCAAGAGAGATTAGAAATCATCGTAATCACCCACTTGAAAGATTGTAGATGGTGTTCATAAGCTAGTGATGACGGGATATTAGCTTAGCAGGATGATGAGCCGTCTAGCTTTCATCTCATTGATTGACCCCAAGAAGTTTGAAGATGCAAGAGGAGATGACTACTGGATGATCACGATGTAAAAGGAATTGGATTGTTCAAATACAATGATCTCTGGGATCTAGTTACTAAGCCTTAAGTAAAATCAATCATCGGCACCAAATGGGTTTTTAAGAACAAGCTTGACGAAGATGGTGTTGTTGTTAGAAACAAGGCTAAGCTTGTTGACCAAGGCTACAATCAGCAAGAAGGCATAAACTATGATGACTTATGCTCATTTAGCTCATGTTGAAGCAAAAAGGATCCTCTGTGCTTTTGCATCCCATATGAACTTCAAGTTGTTTCAAATGTATGTTAAGAGTGCATTCCTAAACAGCTTCAATCAAGAGGAAGTATATGTGCGTCAACCCCCAAGCTTTGAAGATGTGAAGAATCCTGAGCATGTCTTCAAACTGAAGAAAGCTCTCTATGGATTGAAGTAAGCACCTCGTGCTTGGTATGAAAGGGTGACTAACTTCCTGCTGAGTAAAGGCTATAAAAGAGGAAAAGCATATACTACTCTGTTTATCAAATGAAAGAAGGAAGATGTGTTGTTTGTCAAAATTTATGTGGATGATATCATATTTAGAGCAAGTGATGAAAAGCTTTGTAAGGAGTTCAGCAAGAAAATGAAGAGTGAGTTTGAAATGTCAATGATGGGAGAACTCAACTTTTTCCTCAAATTGAAAATCAAGCAATGTGAAGATAGAATCTTCATTAGCCAAGAAAAATATATCAAAGAAGTCCTGAAGAAGTTTGATATTGAGCATTTGAATTCAATATCTACTCCCATGGCTATAGATATAATCTTGAGTAAAGATGAAGCTAGTAAGCCTTTAGACAGCAAGTTCAATAGAGGTATTATTGGTTCTCTCCTTTACTTAACAACTAGTAGACCTGATATTCAATACTCTGTGTGTTATTGTGCATGTTATCAAGCTGAGCCCAAAGAATTTCACTTAGAACCTATTAAGAGAATCCTTTGGTACTTGCAAGGTTTCAATTGATGCAGGTCTGTGGTATCCAAACAACTTAGATTTCACTCCTAGAGGATTAACAGATGCAGACTATGGAAGAGACAAGCTCAACAGGAAAAGCACCAAAAGAGGATGCCACTTCCTTGGAGAATTCCTTGTCATGGTACAACAAGAAGTAAACTTCTACTACACTAAGTACAGCTGAAGCTGAGTACATAGCGGTAGGAAGTTGCTTAGCACAACTGCTATGGATCAAGCAACAACTAGAGGATTATGGTATAAAGTTAAAATGCCTCGAATTTATGTATGATAAGTTGACCAAGAATCTAGTTTAGCATGACCGGATGAAGCATGTCAATATTAGACATCACTTCGTAAGGGATCATGTGATAAGAGGAGATGTCAAACTAGAGTATGTTCCTTCAAAAGAACAACGAGCTTACATATTCAACAAACCGTTAGCAAAGGAGCAATTCAATACTCTCAAAGAGCAAAATGGAAGGGCGAACACCATGTGAAGAAAAATTTTCCAGAAGACCAAGAGTTTGGACTAGTGTTTGAGGTTGATTTTGATGGATTATTGAAAAACAAAACCATGCGTAGGGTCATTAGGCAACAGAACCTCAACCAATTTCTTCTCTTAGATGATCCAACCATCAAGGAGTTGATCAAAAAATTCTATACAAATCTCTACTCATTCGAAGGATTTAAAGATGTTTTGATGCTAGAGATTGATAATACCTCATACTTGATCTATGCTAAGCTGATTGGTAGCCTCCTAAACATACCATTGAAGGGTAAAAAGCTAAGGAGAAATGAAGATGAAGAGATAGTGGTCTTCCCTAAAGATTGGGAACTACCAGCTGATTATGGGTTTGAAGGAATTGTTGCATCAGGCATGAGCTGGGAGGAAAGGGCATGCCATGAACTGTTAATCAAATTGGTGCTACCAAAGACTAGATCTCTCAATATCTGCACTTACTTTGAAAGATGCATAGTCTACCATATGGTAGAGGGGAAACAACTTAATTGGCCAGTGATGATTCTTCATCACTTGACCAAGGTTACTACCCTATACCATTATGAGTACTTGATTACTACCATCATGAAGGCTATTAGAATGGACATCTCCACTTTCATCGATGGACTAAGAGAAATAGTTATACCATTGAAGAAGACCTTGGACTTCAATTACTTCAGCAAATTAAAGAATAAGCAAGTTCACACTAGATATACCAAGGTCCAGGACTTTAAGATGAAGAAGGTGAAAGTGGAACCAACTATGTTCCCTACAAATGTACGCAAGGAGGATGAAGACAGGTTTGTGGTGGACTATGAAGGTTCCAATGAGGAAACCAATGATGATGTTGATCTGTTTGCTCTACTAGAGCAAGTTTCTACTATCTCTATTCTAACAAGTCCAATGACGAAGACTAGGGCTCAAAGAGTAAGAGCCAGCCCCGCAAAATCAAAAGCAAGAGATGCGCTTGCCCAAACCAAAGTTAACAAAAATAAAATGAATTTGAAGACTCACACTCAAAGGGAAGCTGAGGCGAAGTAGAAAGAAGAAGAAGAGGTAGTAGTAGCCACCAAATCTTCACTCCCTCCTCCTCCTCTAGAAGTTATGGAGAAAATAAAAAAATATGTCTACTAGGGAATTAAGTGAGGATTTATGTGAGAAAAAGAGGAAATTTGAAGAAGCTAGAGAAGTTGTTGTGCAGAAAGCTCCAAGAAACCAAGGAATAACAAGTCTTAGAGCTGCCAAGGAGATGAATAATATGATTTCCAAGGAAAAGGGCATTCAAAGAAAGAGAACTGCCAAACCTCGCTCAAGGAGAAATGTCCAAATCTTTAGTAACGAGGAGGATGATGATGACATGAAGGTCATCAACTAAGAAGAATATGCTCTTCCTAGTGAAAACATCCAAGAACCCCTTCTCACTCAACAGACTGAGTCTCTTCCCACTCAGGATGAGTTACCTGAGGCTCACCCATCCTTGGATCAAACAGCCAACCAACATGTACACCAAAATCCTTCCCCCAATTCTTTTGTAAATCCTGACCAAACAACTTTTGTAAATCCTGAAATACCCAATTCTTCTGTAAATTCCTCTCTTAAAAATTCTTCTCCTGTAAATTCCCCTATTCACATCTCTTAAACTCCAAATTCTTCCCAAGAAAAGACCACATATTCTTCACCACCTCCACAAACTCAAACTTTACTCGTTCCTTCCCTTGTAAAATCTAAACCAACATTTATTCCATCTTTTCCAACTATACCAACCATCTCTGAACCTATCCTCTCTTCAAACCCATCCTCTACCCTCTAATCCCTATGATTATAGAAGTTCTTAAAGTTGAGAACTCCGCTCAGCATGGAAAAGCAGATGAGGAATTTACCAAGGAAAATTTTATAGCGGATGAAGCAACTATCTCCAATAGCAAGCCAGTCTAAGAGGACTTGGCTGATTTAGCCATTTTAGCTCAGATAAGGGAGTTGGCCTAGAAAAAATTTGCAACTCTCAAAACTAACGCTGAATTAATGATGGTGTAGTAAGCCAAGTGCTACTAATACAAGAATTGACGGACTTATCCGCTAAGAAGAAAGCCAAGCTTCTTAAGTTCGATGATCATTCCAACATCCTTTCAAAGTTTATTTACTTTGAAGAATTGAGAAGATCAGAGGGAGCTTATTCATAATAAGGAATAATCTAGCAAAGGAAAGTGCGAAAATCTTAGTGGATAAGATGGCCTTGATTCCAATTGGGCTGATTTACTCTGCAGCTTAGCTTAATGCTGCCGTATCTTCTATCCCAACTTGTACTGAGAGTGGGATATGAACCCATGCCTATTGTGTCCATCTTCTTGCCCTACATGGAATCACTTCCTATTCTTCAATACGGCTTTATAAGTAGTATGGGAAGACTAACCAAGTTCCTAGAGATTCTTGTCCTACTCATACCCTAGATAGGATCACAGATTAACTTACCATATTCTTGAGAGGTGGGCTCGATACACTTCATTTTCTCTATTGGACCATGCTCGTAGAGAGACTATAGAGAATGACAACCAGTACAAATGATGGCTGCAGGAGATTTGAGAGCTTACTAACCTAGATAAGCGCGATTAGGCTACTCTGTAGTGGAGGTATGTCGAGGAGAGATTGAAGTAGAGGAGGAGAGGCCACTAATACTTGTTGCTGCAACAAGAAAGATAATATAGCCTATTTTCCCTAAACTTTGGATGTTTTATTTTGATGTAGACTTATTAGTTTTTATTTATGAATTAGGATGTATGCAACAATAATTCAGATTGACATGAATCAACTACTATATTGTGTTACTTGCGTTGATTCTTGCATTACGGCACATGAGTACTCAAAGTAAATATACTCGTATAATTTAGCAATAATGATATTTTCATTAAATGGAATGAAGAGGGATACAGAAGTTCATGAAACAAGATATCCAATGACCTAAACCCTATTACCAAAAAGCCTTTCGATTTTCCAAATGTATCTCACTATTTTGACTCATTGTCCTAATTTTTTCCCAAAGTGCCCTTTTTGAGTTTTCACTTTAATAAACCATTCTGCAAAAGATATTCTAATTTTAGCTCATGAAGAAGGACAATTGATAGGCTTACTAAATAATTTCTTTTTATTTCACTACTTTCCACAATTTAGTTCTCTTCCTAAACATGATAAGTTGGACCTAGTACCGGCCTGACCTCTAGGATAGGTCTAAAAGGTTGAATCAATCTGATCGATATCTAGTCGACACAGCTATGGGTAGGTCGTGCGATGTTTTTTCTATTTTTTTTAGTGTTTTCAATTGGTTTTTTTTATGGTTTCAAATTATTTGGATGATTTTGGATGGTTTGGTTCGAACAGTTTTAGTTTCCAAAGATCCGAAGATCTTATCCTGATGTCTAGTAACCTTGACGTGGATCACTTGAACGAGAGAGCAAGTGGAAATATTCACCTTCATCGCTTCATGAGTAGGATCGAAAATCCCGTTCTCACACCCACTATCTTGAAACTTTCCTCAATTTCTTCATGAATGCCAATCTTGATGCAGAACTCAGGATCATAGAAGAGTGTACCTTGAATTGGAAAATTCTAATTTAGCTTATACGTATCTCCTTTTTGTTTATGGTAGATCTGAAAAGGACATCCATAGTTGCTTGAATGTTCTTCCTCTTGCTTTTGCTTAAACTCTTAAGAGCCATGATTAATGAAATGAAATTAGAAAAATCCTTTGCAAAATGAGTTTTAATTTGATGAAAGAAGTGTAAAGAATGCAAAGAATTTTATTCATTTGATAGGATAGAAATCAATTTTGTAGAAGGAAAATTACTATTGAGAAGGAATAAATGTCATAAAGATGTGTTTTGATAGGCTAAAATCTGATAAATATATGATCGTCGGAATATAAAAACTAGCCATTATTTACAGTTTCAAGGCATTCTAGATTAAAAATTATCTTCAATTCGAAATTTTTAATTCACATTTTTCATTATCTTATTCTAGATTATCGCAATTTTAAATTGCATTCTAGATTAAAAACCGTGGTGAGGAAAAGTTTTTGAAAAAGTAGAGAAAATTCACCTTCAAGTAATTTTTTCTTGATTTTCTTAAACTTCTCTTGATTTAAGCCCTTAATACTTTGAGTAGATCTCTTCATTACTTTTCTTAGGAATCAAAAATCACAAAAACCATCATCTCTAGTATTTTTTTTCTTCATTTTTCATGGAGTTTTTGCAACAAAATCAACAAATCAACCAAAAAAAGGCTTGGGGGATTCTTTTCTTCGTGTTTCAAGCTCCAAAATCGTTGGGAACACGTCAAAGTGGTAAGCTTTTGAGTTTTTGGAAACTTATTGGCTTGATTGTGTGTTTATTTGAGTGTTAGGGTGTTTTGGGGGGTGAGAAATGGCCTAATAACTAGGAGCCCCTCTAGTTGGACTAGCTTCTCTCAATCTGAATTGGCACCCCTTTAGTTGGACCGGCTCCCCTTTTCTTAACTATAGGGGTATCAGAAAACTGGAACCCCATTGGTTTTATTGAAGAAGCTCAGCTCCAAATAGATTAATTTTGGGTTAAAAGTCCATTTTTCACCAATCTTGTGCATTAGAAATAGAAAATTTCGATAAAAATATAAGGATTTCTTAGGGCCTTTGTAGTTCATTCATCTCTCCTATAGGAAGCTAGACCGCCCCGGGATACAAGACCAACACCGGTCTAGGCGGTGGCCAGTCAGGACGCTGACAGTCTAATAGTATAGGTGTCGATCTATTTTCTGACCAGAATACCTCTTTTATTGTTTTTTCGCCTAGATTTTGTTTTTTCACTTTGTTTTAGGCATCCCCAATAAAATAATCGACCAAAGTATACATCATGTAACATATCAAAGTAATTAAAATGAGTAAGAATTTGGTCTAAAATAAATCATTTTCATAAGAAAATTTGCATGAAAACTCAAATTTTCACTTTTAAAAATCAATCAAGTTCAATGCTTTTAACAATCACCCTAATCTAACATATTGCATGATTAATTGAGTCTTATGTGGTATTACTAATGATGTGAATCCGGCTATGCTGAACTCAATGAATGTCCCAACCGTGAATTGATGTTTAATGAAACAAAAAAAATAGGATAAAATATTTAAAATCAGAGTATGAATAAAAGTAGCAATAGCATAACCAATCCTAGCAAATAAAACGAACAATCAAGCTAACATATAGTTAACAAAATCTTTTGAATTGGTTGACAGAATCTGTTATGGGGTTGATTCTCAATTGTGTAGCCACAGCAATTGATCACAATCAAAATAATACCTTCAAGAACAAGATCACAATCAATCGAACTTAAAGAAGAAGCTGAAATTTCACAACGAAAATCTGAAATTTTATTAATTTTCATAAACTATCTAATATAAATAATAAGATGTCTATAAATAATACTACTATTCTTAAGGCATGAAATTATATGTAGAATTTACCTAAAAATAAAATACTAAAGTCCTAATAGCTTTAGGATAGAATTCCTTAAAGCATAAGAAAAGAATTATACTCTAATTTGAAATATGAAACAACTAGGATACTAAGTATACTAACTATTAAATAATAAAAGAAAATCTAACTAAATTAAAATAAAAATAATGTAGAAGCCACTTCATTTTCTTCCATCATGTAATTGATCCAATAAGAATTAGCCAAGATCCCAATGGGTTAACATGTAAGCTATCTCTAATTAGACCAAGTTTTGAACTCCTCTTCAATACTTGAATCAAAAATTGAAATCCTTCATCTTTGCTTAAGCTGACCTTACTAGACTTTGTGGAAACTTGAATTGAATTCGGAATCTTCAAAATCTCTTTGATTTGCTCATTCAAAATTTCTTGAACACTCTTTGAATTAGACTTTGTAAATGTAATTAGAAAATGATCTTTCCACTTCAATTCCAAGTCTTTATAATTTCTAAGCTTAATAATTGGTGTTCCTTAATTCACGTCATTCCTCCCTCTTTAAAAATGATTCACCCTCGAATCATGCTCAACGTCAAGGAAATCTTCGATATTCTTTAGAGAGTTATCGCCTCTTCCGAATTACTCATATAAACCAGGCGACTAGGTATCGATGGTGTATGCACAAAATGAATTAGATATTTGAACCCTCGAATAGGACATAACTCATGTGGAATCTTGTTTAGAAAATTATCATCAAATTTCTACAACAAAGCTAAAACCATTGCAATGAAATGAAAACATTTTAAAATTAGTATTTTCATCTAGCTTTGAATCTCTCATGTTGGCATAAAAAGTAATGGCTTTTTTTACGCTCTTACCTTCTTCTCTTCTCAAAACTACTTCCCTCACCCCACTAACCTTTTCTCTCTTCTCACCCTTACTGATCGTATCACTCTTGTTTTCTTTTTCCTTAACCAAAACCCCTTCCTTAGTTATTGAATTTTGATTATGAAGCTGATATTGGTAAACTTTGCTCCGGTCTAAAGGTAACAAGGTGTAACGTTTTTGTTCCTTAAAGAGGGCAATTTTGTTCGATTTTCCATCATGAATGGCCTCACGATCAAACTGCCATGGACGACCTAAAAGTAGATGGCTTGCTTGCATTAGTACCACATCACATAAAACTTGATCATGAAATTTACCAATCGAAAATCGACCAAGGTTTGTCGAGTCACTTTTACCTCATCACTATCATTAATTTGAAGTCTATAAGGCCTTAGATGTCTAAATGTGGGCAGATTCAACTTCTCAAACATGGTAATACTAGCAATATTACAAGGACTACCAATATCCACAATCATACTACATACTTTCTCTCGGGCACGACAACGAACATGAAATATATTGTCAAAATTCAATTTACTTGTACCTTGGAGAGAGGGTATTGTAAGTTTAGTAATATCGAAATTACCATCTTGACGTGTAAGTTCCCTAAAGCTCCTTTGCGAGTATAGATCATATTGCTCTTCCTCATAAGCATCCTTGATGTAAGTATGTTGCATGTACTTTTTGCGGGTACCCTTAAAATTTGATTGTTTAAGCTCATCTTTAATCCTAAACAATTGATGATTCAATTTATTCATTCCTGCAACAACTTTCCTTAGCGCTTTTGGATCCACCTCATAGGAGGAGAATTCTATATCCTTGCGAGACATGGTTAGACAAACAACATAGAAAACTATTGGTGAAAAGTAAGAAAAGAATCAAAGTAAAATACTCACAAGTTCTCCGTGCTCTTTGATATTATGTTGATTGATTACAATGAATCAGGCCAAATAATAGTGAATCAAAAGCAAAAGGAGTCAACCAAAATTCGAGAGGAAAAAAAGGATATCGAAAACTAAAAAATATGAGTTAACAAAAAAAATAACGAGAGAAAAAAACACAACTTCAAAGATCCTAAAAATATTGAGTGAAAAAATAAATGCAAGACTCGATAAACAAAGTAAAAAAAAAAGAAAAAAAACATTAACAAATCAGTTCCTGAATTTCAAATTCATTTTAGACTAAGTTTTAAAATGAATTTTAATGTAAATTCTTTTGGAAAGTTTTAGATCATTCTCTTAAGAATATAATGGCTTTTAAAACACAAGAATCCAAATTGTAGAGAAAAAGTTATGACAAAAAGAATAAATTTGGACAGAATTCAAACCGCAATTCAAACTGTGTTCTGATAACCAATTGATGTGAAGGAGGGCAAATAGTGAGCTTAAAGTGAAACACAAAAATGAAGATTTAAAATCAGTTTATTAAATAAAAAGGTAGTAATCGCATAACAAATCCTAGCAAATAGAATGAACAATCAAGCTAACATATAGTTAACACAACCTTTCGAATTGAATGAGAGAAATTTTTATGGGGTGAAATTTCAGTTTCTTCTTTAAGTTCGAGTGACTGTGATCTTGTTCTTGAAGGTCTAATTTTGATTGTGATCAATTTTCTAGCCAAAACAATTGATCACAATCAAAATAAGACCTTCAAGAACAAGATGACAATCACTCGAACTTAAAGAAGAAGCTGAAATTTCACAATGAAAATCTGAAATTGTATTAATTTTCATATACTATCTAATACAAATAAAAAGATGTCTATATATAATACTATTATTCCTAAGGCATGAAATTATATGTAGAATTTGCCTAAAAATAAAATACTAAAGTCCTAATAGCTTTAGGATAGAATTCCTTAAAGCATTGGAAAAGAATTATACACTAAGTTGAAATATGAAAAAACTAGGATACTAAGTATACTAACTATTAAATAAAAAAAAATCTAACTAAATTAAAATAAAAATAATGTAGCAGCCACTTCATTTTCTTCCATCATATAATTGATCTAATAAGAATTAACCAAGATCCCAATGGATTAACATGTGACTTACACATGCGTGTTCAAAGCTCACTTAAGCTATCTCCAATTAGACCAAGTCTTGAACTCCTCTTTAATACTTGAATCAAAAATTGAAATCCTTCATCTTTGCTTAAGCTAACCTTACTAGACTTTGTGGAAACTTAAATTGAATTCGGAATCTTCAAAATCTCTTTGACTTGCTCATTTAAAACTTCTTGAACACTCTTTGAATTAGACTTTGTAAATGTAATTAGAAAAGGATCTTTCCACTTCAATTCCAAGTCTTCATAATTTCTAAGCTTAATAATTGGTGTTCCTTGATTCACGTCATTCCCTCTCGCTTATGAACTCCTTATGCGAAACATTCAGAAGTTGGTAATGAAGAAGAAAATCCAAGCCCCGGCTATGAAACCAAGTACCGTATCTAACCCCCTACCCCAATTTGATAACAAGGTGGGGATGGTTAATTCGGGCATGAATCTTGAGTGTGTTCCACTGGTTGAAAAGAGTGAGAGAGGAGTAAGTATAACAAGTAATGGTTGTGGGGACCGGTTTACCTCCTAATTATGTTATCGAAGCCTTAGAGGATAAAGCAAATTCTACATTTGGCCAATCTCCCCCAAAGTCTCCTAAGCCAAGATTTTGTATGGATGGAATTCTAATTTATCAAGAGAAGGGATCTCCTACCTTCCATATCATCCATTTTGAAGACATCATGAAATTTCAAGGTATCTCGGACTCAGCTTTGGCCACACTATTCCCGTGCTCCTTAGACGAGATAACTTTCGATTGGTATATGAGCTTACCCGGTGATGTGAGGAAGAATTGGGAGGCATTGTCTCATGAGTTTTAAACCCAATTCATCTATAATGAGAAGCCTAGAGTTGATGTGCATGAGCTCCGAGCTTGCAGGCAAAGGCATGGTGAATCGCTCAATGGCTAATGCCGAAGGTGGATATCTCTAAAGGTGCTACTTTACCAGAGATTGGATTTCAAAATAGAGTCTGGATTTCTGATTCAGGGGTCTACTTCCCAAATATCACCTATATTTAAAACTCGAAGACTTTGAAGGCCATGTGGATATCTTCAACATGACTGAGAAGATTAAGCGCATAAACAAGGAGAGACTTCAGTAGGTTGATGTAGTCAGGATTGACATCCCCTTGAACTTTGTCTTTGATATGCTACTACCATCTAACCCAAGTGTGAATTCTATGGTCTTGGGTTCGATGCTTGAAGAAGATTTTATTGTTGTAATCTCAAGTGGAGGAGAAAAACCCATTAATGTGGTCAGGAGTGATCATCATGCTCTAATAAATATTGATAACTATGTTTTAAAATATAGTAAGAAGAAAGCCATGACAGTTGAAGAGGTAGAGGCGGTGAGCTTGGACCCTAATGATATAGATAGCTTCGAACTCAAGGATATCTCCATGCTACATCCTATTCCAAGTTATCCTTTCCAATCTGCTACAGAGATAAGGGTTCAAAAGGAGGGAGTCTTACGAGTTACAAGAAGTGGCCGGGTATACCAACTCGAAGAATCTAAGCAAGCTAAGGCTAAGCAGGTAAGAAAGGACACGGAGCTTACCTCCGATGATCTTCCACTATCTGTGTAGTTTGAAGAAACATCCTTGGAGGTTGACCATTTGGTTAACCATCTTAAAAGTACCCTGGCTAAGTTTAGCATATGGCAACTGCTCACCCTCTTCGATGACCATAGAAGGGGCCTTGTACAAAAACTGCTAGAAATAAATGCAACTCAGACCTCATCAGTCATTGAGATGTTTTCTATTATTGCCCAAGGGTTTCCGTCGAAAGAAAAGCCTAGAGTAATTAGCTTTGACAAGTTCGATCTTCCCACCGAGTTCCACATGCATAATAAGGCCCTTTTCATTAGGGTCTAGATATTCTGGTAAGAAATATCTTGTGTAGTGGTGGATGATGGATCCACCCTTAAACTTTATCCTCTAAAGGTTCTCCCCCATTTAGGCCTCAATGAGTCTATGCTAGCTATATCCACCACCATTATCCGTGCTTACAACAATATAAAGACGGGGAGTGGTTGTAGTCTTTGAGACTAAAGTCACTATGGGGGAAGTTAAGGCTTAGGTTGTGTTCATCGTGCTTGACATTCCAATAACCTACTTGTTGCTTTTGAGTATACCCTAGATTCATTCAATTGGAGCGATCCCAATTGAATGAATCCAGGGTATAGTGGTTGTAGTATTTGAGACTCAAGTGACTATGGGGGAAGTTAAGGCTTAGGTTGTGTTCATCGTGCTTGACATTCCAGTAACCTACTTGCTGCTTTTGAGTATACCCTGGATTTATTCAATTAGAGCGATACCATCCACCCTTCTAAAAAGATTAAACTCTATCATTATGGGAAGGTTGTAACTATAGAGGTTGATGAGGAATTGCTCTTGACTATTGTGACCTATGAAAAAAATGAATTTGGTCTTCGAGTAGCCAATGTCTTTAAAGGAAAGAAGAAAGTAACTACATGCTATCTCCATTTCTAGTAGAGTATGGGAAAGTTGATGAAGAGGTTTGACTACACCATCTAGGTAAATGCTTAGGCAAAAATCACCAGGATATCATGGAAGCTATTGAACCAATACTTCTTATCCCTTGCTTTAAGTTAGGTTTTTTCCACCCACGTAACAAGATCTATAAGCACAAGAAACCATTATTATGTAACATAATGAGTGTGTACAAGTGTGGATAATTGTTGTAAGTTGGACAGGTGGACTCCATGGAAAATGAGGGTCGGATGTGGCTTGGATTCGAGATCTTCAATGATATCTTCAACTTTGAGAACTACTATTTGTTGGGCCAAGAGGAACCTCGAGAAGAAGCCCTTATTCCCCCTTCTCCTACTGTCGATTGCAAGAAAGGGAAGGCGGTAATGGGAGTTGTTGCATGTGAAAAACACTCCTGAGTAAACACCCAAAGACATTCCTCCCACTGCTATGGATGAGGAAGTTGAAACTTTCATGGAAGCTCTCACTCATTCTCTTACTATTTTGAAGAAGAGAGGATGGAAAGGGGTTGAGACTAAAGGAGACTCGATCGCTGTCACTATTCAAAATCTAGCTAAAGCTATGGCTGGATAGTCTAAGAAAGGGAATATGAGGTTGAGCAAAATTTTAGAGATGAATCTAGCACTTGACTTAGAGGGTATGACTATCAACTCACCTAATGAGCCGCTTTAGGGTAACCCTCCTTGTGTTACTCCCACATTCCCGCTTGTTACTCCTTTTGGTGAGGGCTCTTTCATGGCTCGTCAATTTGTTAGCCCCATTGTCATTCACCCACCTATCCTTTGACTATTTTTGCTACTTCTCCTAATATGAATGCATCATATGCTATCCTCACTGGACCCCTCACTTATCCTTGAGCTCTCTCAATTAATGCTACTCCTATTAGACATGATGTATGGCCTAAATGCTGTTGAACCCAAGTTAATAGTACTTCATAGTACTTAGGATGTTTTGGAAATAACAAATTATCTAGGATAGTGAAATTAATTCATTACTAAGTAGACTCTTAATTAAACAAGTTTACTTGACTTTGTTTAAGGAAAAAATAACTCAGTTTACTAAGTTTTTAATTTAGTATGGCTTTAGAGTAAGAAAAGCTAAGTGAAGCGGAGTATTACATAGTTTATACAATATAGACTCAGCGAAGATGAGTAGCTTTTATTTATTAAAAGCTGAGTTCTTTTGACACTTAGAGAATAAAATGACACACGTACTTTTAACTTTGTATATGAGAGATGAAATATTCCTTTGATGCTTTTTAGGAGAAAAAGCGCTAAAATTAAAGAAGATATTCTAGTGGTCCTCACAACAAAAAAAGTCAGTACGAAATGTTGAAGATTCCTCGCTAGTACCCAATGAAAAAGGTATATTCTGACATGCACCGTTTCGTAGTGTCTCCACGCAACTCTGTAAGGTCAGCAATCAGACAAATTACGATTTCATGTTGCATCTCGCGCACCTCTCTATCAGAACAGAATTACTTCAAGTAAATAAGATTTTGACAAATAAAGATTAACGGATTAATCCTGCACCTCAACTTTTGAATTCTCTGTCTCTAAATGTCTTGGAATTTATTTCAAACAGACAAATTCAAAAGTTGTTAAGAGAAGAGAAATCGAAGATCAAGTCAGGATGAAAAGTTTGCAATGGCTAATTCCAACACCTTCAAGTATAAATAGAAGACTGAAGCAAACGTTCAAACTTGGTGAATCACCTTGAATTTTTTAAGAGCTAAGAAATACTATCAAAATATTCCTAGCATTCAGAAATTCCAAATCAAGCATTCTAAAACAAACACATATTGCTCCATCTATTTGTAATAGAGAGAAAATAGATTTAACATTGTAAAAGGATTCAACACATTTTATAAGTTTAAATCCTTAGTTTGCAAACTTTCAATTAAACCTTAGTGACTATTTAGGAAGGGTACCTAAACTATAAATTGAGTGGTATTTAAAAAGGAAGGTACTTTCTGTAATCGTGTCTACTCACTATAAAGGCTTCTACGCCTAAGGAAGGAAAGAATTACTAGTGGATTAAAGCTCAGAAAGGAATCTAAGGACTAGAGGTAGGCTCGGGGCTGAACCAAGATAAATCTTAGGTGTTAACTTTCTTATTCCTTGTTGTTTTCTTTATAGAGTCTTTGATCATTCATCATCTCTCTCTGTTTATAGGTTTTTGCTTGAAAAACCAATCCAAGCTAAGTAAAGTACTCGGTACAGGTTGAAGATAAACTAGATTAGCGAAGCTGAGTAGTTTATAGTTTTTAGACCAGCGCTCAACATAAGTTACTCAACACGCATCTAAAAATTGAACTTGGAAAGAATTTTTATAAAATCTAAAAAGAAAAAAGTAATTACATTCACCGCCCCCCTTGACTCAGTTATTTAAGCTATCTCAGACCAACAAGTGGTATCAGAGCAAGTGCTCAGCTTCTAGACTCATCATCTAAGATTTAAAGATCCAAATAGCTACTTTATCTTTTCAAAGTAACATAGTTAAAAACTCAAAAGCTATTTTATCCAAAGGATCCTTTGTATTGGAATTGTCTAATTTTGAATTTCACCGTTTTACTATATCGGTTAAATCTTTGTTAATCTCATCATTCAATTTCAATCTTAGTTTGGGAGAGCGCTACGTATCATCTTGTAAGTTGAAGAGCCTATAAAAGAGGAAGCATGCTGGAGAGAGAAGGTAACCTGCAATTTCGAATTCTCAAGCATTTTTGCAAAGAACCCTAAATTCCCTTTCTCTCAAATTCTCTCAACTTGCAAATGGAGAACACTAGGAAAACCCTTGTTCTTCAAGGTGTTTCAAAGAAGAATATGTATGTGCACATAGATGGCACTCCTGAGAAAGTAATTTCCCCCATGGAACTATTTTCACCAAGATCAATAGGCCAGTAGATCAAAACTTTTGCCTTGTGTTGTAAGTTGATTATGATGGGATGCTGCAGAATAAGTTCATGCATAGAGTCATCAAACAACGAAATCTCAGTCAATTTTTGTAGATGGATGGTCCAGCCATCAAAGGATTGATATAGAGTTTCTATTTTAATCTTTACTCGATTCAAGGCTACAATGACGTTTTGATGGTGGAGATCAACAACGTCTCCTACCTAATTTACGCTAAGTAGGTTAGCAGCCTTCTCAACATATCTTTGAAAGGGACCAAGCTGAGAAGAACAAGAGATGAAGAGAAAGTGGTTATCCCTGAAGATTGGGAACTCTCTACAAACTATAATTCGAAGAAATAGCTGCATCAGGGATGAGCTGGGAGGCAAGAGCTTACAATGAACTATTCGTAAAGATGATTTTGCTTAAGATAAGTTTTCTCAGTAGCTAAACATACTTCAAGAGGTGCATAGTCTACCATATGGTAGAGGGTAAGCAACTATATTGACATGTGTCGATTCTTCATCACTTGACTAAGGTTACTACCGTTTATCACTATGGATACTTGATTACTGCCATCATGAAGGCCGTGAAGATGGATATTTCATCCTTTACTGATGGAACGAGAGAGATGGTCAATCGTGTTCCCTACAAATGTGCCAAGGAGAATGAGGTCACATTTGTGGTGGATTATGAAGGCTCGAGCAAGGGGACTATAGATGATGTTCCCTTATTTGCTCAATTGGAGAAAATCTCAACAACCTCACCAAAAGCCAAAGCAGGGGCTCAAAGGGTGAGAGCCAACCCAACAAAAGCAAGGGTAGAAAATACACCCTGCCCAACCTCAAGCCAAACCAAGAAATAAGATGAAATTGAAAACTCGTGCTTAGAGGAAAGCTGAGGTGAAACAAAAAGAGGAAGAAGAAGAGGAGGATGGGCAAAGAGAAAGGAGAGAGCATGCATAAAAAGAAGCATAAATTTGAAGAGACTAAGGAAGTTTCTGGCCAGGGCAGCTCCAAGAAAAGTAAAGATGACCTTGAAACCATCAATCCTGGTGCTACTACTAAAGTGGAGAAAATTTTCTTAAAGGCTAAAGGCACTCAACGAAAGAGAACTGCCACAACGCGATCCAAGAGAAATGTTCAAGTTATGAGCAATGAAGAGAATGATGATGATATGGTGGTCATCAACCAGGAAGAATATTCTCTTCCTGGTGAGAACATCTCAAGCCCCCTTCACACTCAGCAAACTGAAAACCTTCCCTCTCAAACTGAGTTACTTGAGGCTGACCCATCCTTAGGTCAAACAGCCATCCTACAAGTACACTAAAATCCTTCCCCTATTTCTTCTGTAAATCCTTCTCAAAATCCCTCTGTAAATCTTGAAGAATCTTCTTTTGTTAATTCACAAATACATCCTTCCATTGTAAATTCTCCTATCAAAACTCCCTCTAATGTAAGTTCCTTAATTCATATCTCTTCCTCTCCTAACAATTCCCAAGAAAAGACTACTCTTTCTTCACCACCTCCAAACATTGAAACTTCAATCATTCCTTTTCCCATTAAGTCTAAATCAACCTCCTCTTCTACTCAAACTGTACAAAATATATCTACACCTACCATTCTTCCAACCCAACATCTACCTCTCTAATCCCTCTGATTAGAGAAGTTCTTGAAGTTGAGAACTCTACTCAGCAAGGAAAAGCAAGTGAGGAGTTACTAAGGTAAATTTTACAGCCAATGAAGAAACTCCCTCTAGTAGAAAGCTAGTCTAAGAGGACTTGGCTGATTTAGCCACCGGCTCAGATATGAGAGTTATCCAGGAAGAAATTCCCAACTCTCCAAGCTGATGCTGAGTTGGATGGTAATGTAAGCCAAGTGTTACTAACACAAGAATTGACGGACTTGTTAGTGGAGAAAAAGGTGAAGCTTCTTAAGTTTTATGATCATTCCAGCATCCCCTTTGAATCCTTCTACTTTAAAGAGTTTGAGAAAATTCAAAGGAGTCTGTTCATAATTAGGAATCATCTTGCAAAGGAAAGCACGAAGAGCCTCATGGACAATATGGCTCTAATCCTAGCTGGGCTGACAAACTCTACAGCTTAGCTTAACGTAGCCATCTCTTCTATCTCAACATCTATTACCATTGCAAACATAGTGGTAGGAAAAGTGAAAGGTAACATAGATGTTGTTGCGGAATGGATGAGTAGTTTAAATGCCACCCTAGCAACTCAAACTATGTAGTTTGTTAGCTTTGGGGAGGAGTAGGCCAAGATCAAGATAAGCACCGAAAATAAGATCAATAAGCAGTCCAAGTAGATCGATGTAAATAAGGATCTCGGGTACAACATGTGTAATTTGATGGAGAAGATGTCCAGATAATGGTCAGCTATGACAAAAAGGATGATCGAGTCATAAGGACATGTTGGTTCTTAGACAGCTTGTAAACAACTACAAAGGGGGGGTTAATGCGAATCTTGGTTAATTTTTAGATTTATGAAAATTAATTAACCAAGTTAAGTTTTTATATGTGTTGAGTTATGCGTGCTGAGTTGATCTAAAAACTTATAAATTGCTTAGCTTTGCTAGCATAGTTTATCTTCAATCTCTCGCTGAGTACTCTACTCAGCTCGGATCAATTTTTTAAGCAAAACACTTAATGATAGAAAGAATGATGAATGAGTTGGACGCAATAAATGCTAAAGCTTAAGTTCAAAACTTCAACACCTGATTTTATCTTGGTTCGGCTCCGAGCCTACCTCCAGTTACTAGATTCCTTCTTAGAGCTTTAATCCACTAGTGTTCATTCCTTACTTAGATGGAGTAGCCTTTATAGTGGGTAGACACAGTTTTACAGAAAGTGCCTTTCTTTCTAACTACCACTCAACTCAGTTTGGGTACCCTTCCCAAACTGACACTCAAATTTAAAATGAAAGTTGCGGAGTGAATTCAACTTATAAAATGATGAATCCTTACAATGTTAAATCTAAGTAATTGATTCTCTCTATTACAAACAGATTTGAAATGGTTGTTTGTTGATTACTTAGATTTGGAATTTTTTAGAGCTGGGAGTATTTGCATAGAGTTTCAGCTCTTAAAGAAATCCGAGATGATTTACCAAGCTTGAACGTCTGCTTTAGTCTTTTATTTATACTTGAAGCTTTGTGAAGTATCCATTGCAAACTTTTCATCCTTTTAGTTCTTCAATTTCTCTTCTCTTCATATCTTTCAAATATTCCAATTGGAGATAGATTCCCAAATGTTTAGATATGGAAATTTGAACATTGTGGCGTGATAAATTCCCGTTGAGAAATTCTCGTTTGTCTTTGATAAGTGTATAATTACACTTATTATCTTGATATTTTAACTCATAAAACGATGTGCTTTAGAGTCATTTTATACTTCATATAAAAGATTTCACGTGGTATGTAGTTGTTTTTATGCAAGTGCAAAAACTAGGTGAATTTAGGGAGTGAAATGATTAAAGATGGAACTCTATGCAAAAGAGTGAAAAAGGTGCAAAAAGATGTGTGGAGTGCAAGGAATTGGCTTAAGATCGAAGTTGTCAAAGATTGGTAAAGTTGCAAAGAAGAATCATGAAGAAAAGCATAAGTCACGACCATGTCACGATCGTGATTTCTATTCGCTATTTACCAAGTCACGCTCATGACTATCTATCGTGATTACGACTTATCATTCTTCACAAGCAGTAAGTTACCAACTTACATTCACGATTGTGATATGTATGTCACGCTTAGGAATCGTGATGGGTTTGATAAACTCTTTTCAACTTCCAACCATTGGTTAAGAACGATCAACCGCCATCAACCGTCAGGCAAAGAGACACCTTTTGGAGAAAATGAACCACGAAAAGGTGCCTATCCATTGAAGATAAGGATGAAATCTTGCATCCAATCACATTAAAGATGATGCAACCCTTCACCAATGGACATGACTGTTCATTTGGATAAACGCAACCTTTCACACTCTATAAATAGAGGTTCAAATCAACCATTTTGTGCATAGCAGGATAGCATGGTATGATAAGCGTCGATGGTGTCATATAGACGGCAGTAATAGATAGAGAGTGAAAGTTATATAGATTTCGCTAAATTCAAAGTGTTAGATAGAAAAATGTATAAGTGATTTGATTCTTGTTTCAATCATTAGATTTCTCCATAAATTCAAGCAATTGTTGTATGAGTGTAATTGTAAAGCACTTATAAAAAAAATTTTCCGTTCTTCAACATTCATTTGTTCAATATTCACAAGGAATAGCATCCTAGCGGAGGTTCTGTACGAGTCGAGACCAAATTCAAAGTAGACGCAGGAATTGCGGGAATTGACAACTCCCATCAAAGAGTGGATACGATTTGATCAACTTTAGCTTTCACTTGCATACCTTACAACTTTACATTGTTATCTACTTGTACTTTCTAATTCGAAGTTTATGATATGTCTATGTGTGATAACAAGTATTTCATCTTGCATCACTTACATTAATGAAGTTATATGCTTTCAAGTTGACTTTAAGAGTAGTTTCGGGGTTAACAATATTGTGTATAATCACCGGATCTATGATTTTAACGCTGTTTAGTGAGCTAACATTTTAGGAGTGGTAACTTGCTAAATATGGCTATGTGAGAGCGACTGGTACTAAGCATAGTATTATTATTGTCTAGGTTATTATAAGTGTCATAATTCATTTACCCTAGATTTAGAAAAGTCATTTCATGTGTTGCTCTGCGGTGAATTATAGGATATTTGGGCGTCTAGAACAGAGTTTGCTGAAGTTATCTAGTGCATAAAACATTCTTGATTATTTTGCATATTTTACTCTACTATACTTGTTCTTAGGGAACATCTATATGCTTTTGATCTTCTCTAATCTATTCATGCATCTATCCATTCATCTTTCTACCATTTAAAACCTTAACTTATTTTATTTTCTTTTGTTCCGTAACTCTAGTTGATCCTTAGAACCGAATTCCTTCCTTGTGGGATCGATATCTTTTAAAATTACATCATAACTGTATACTTGCAGTTATCATCATTTTTCTATTTGATAAGCGGTACTGATAACACCTGTTCATATTTAGAACTTTTACATTATCAGTAGAAAAGTGGCGAACAAGTTTTTGGCGCCGTTGCCGGGGAAGGCAAGTGCGTTCTAGAGATCAAATTGCGGAGAACGGGCAATTATATTTACGTGTCAATTAGATTTATCTATTTTTATTTTTGTTTTTGGTTTTAAGTATTTATTTTCTGTTATAAACATATTTTTTTGCTTATTCATTGAGTTTTCTTTCTAGCGTGAGCATGCCAAGTACGCGTAGTTTGGGAGAAAGTTTAGCATCTTTCAAATCAGAAATAGAATGATTTGTTAAGAGCAGATTACGGATAAATAAGAGACAAAGAAGAAGGATGGTTGACAAAGACCAACAAAATCATGATCAACCTCAACCAAGGCTCATGGATTATGTCATTCCGACCATCAATAGTAATAATCAGGGAATTGCTAGACCACCAATTAACAAATCAGTTTGAAATCAAGACAGCATTGCTTCAAATGATCAGCAATAATGTGCAATATTATGGTTTACCCAATGAAAATCTGAATGCTCACATTGCAAACTTTCTAGAAGTCTGTGATACTTTCAAAATGCCCAATGTTCCTGATGAAGCAGTTAAACTTCGCTTATTTCCATTTACGCTCTGTGATAAAGTGAAAGTTTGGTTGAATTCATTACCTCCAAATTCAATCACCACTTGGAATCAATTAGCCCAAGCCTTTCTAACTATATACTTTTCTTTAGCCAAAACCGCAAGACTCATTAAAGAAATCACTTCCTTTACTCAAAAGGATAGTGAGTCCTTGTACGAAGCCTGGGAATGTTATAAGGAACTTCAGCGAGTTTATCCTCATCATGGTTTACCCAGAATGTAATTCTGCAAACTTTCTACAATGGAAAAAATCATGCAACAAGAGGAGCTATTAATGCTATGGGTACGGGATCTCTTATGAAGAAGACTAGTCAAGAAGCCTTTGATCTTTTGGAAGATATGGCAAATAACAATAGTATGTGGCCAGTGGAGAGAGCACAAGTAATTACTACTAATCCTACTCATTTTCATGCTACATCTACATCTTCTAGTTTAGTTGAAAAGGTCAATGAATTAGACCCTATTTTTGTTATGCAAGTGCAAATATCTGCATTATCTCATAAGACAGATAATATGCATATAAGTAAGAGTAAACCTTTGACATGTGAAAATTGTGGCCAAATAGGACACACTGCTTTTGAGTGTAACTTTAACCCATGTGTAGGGGAGCAATTAAGTTATGTTCAAAGTCAAGGGAATTCTTATGGCAATAATGGAAATAATTATAGGAGTTCTAATTAGAAGTATGGTGATAATCAACAACAGAATTATCAGAGTAATGATAGAATAAGGCAATTAACAAGTAAGTTAGACAAATTTCTAGAAGGAGTACATGTTTGTAACAAGAAATCAGAGTCTGAGGAATGTTATAAGAAGTTAGGGAATAAAATCGATCAAATGTTTAAGAATCAATCATCTTCGATTCATAATTTGGAGATACAAGTTGGACAATTAGCGAGTGCTATTCCATCTAGAGGAAAAGGCCCTTCATAGTGGTAAATTACTAGATAAACCAACCTTCGGGTATGCTTACTAATGATGTTGTTGAAGTACCGGATGATTATCCGAGTAAATCCAATGATAAAGCAAGAGTGGATGAACAACCTAATTCTGAAAAGTTTAATCCCCCTCAACCACCATTTCCACAAAGAATGAAGAAGAAGAATGAGGATAAACAATTCATCGAGTTCATCAATAAACTTAAAGGTCTAGAAATCAATCTTTCATTCATTGAGGCCATTACACAAATTCCAAACTACGGTAAGTTTATTAAAGAACTTTTATCTCGTAAGTGTTTAGAAGGAATATTGAAAGTACCTTAATCTGAAGATTGTAGCAAAATAATAACTGCTACAATTCCCACTAAACTTAGAGATCTAGGAAGTTTCACAATACCTTGTAAACTTGGAAATATTTCTTTTCCAAAATGTTTGTGTGATCTTGGGTCTAGTATAAATCTTATACCTTTATCAATCTTCAAAGAATTGAACCTTAATGATGAAGTTAAAAGGACAAATATGGTCTTGCAATTGGTCGATCAGTCTATTAAACGTTCTTATGGCATAACAGAAGATGTGCTAGTAAAAGTGGATAAATTTGTTTTTCCAACATACTTTGTTATGCTAGATTTTGCATATGATGAAAAATGTCCTATAATTTTAGGAAGACGTTTTATGCATACTGGCAAAGTATTGATAGATGTATCTGAAGGCAAAATTAAGTTAAGGATAGGTGATGATACTGTTGAATTTAACAAGAATAAGGCTGATAAATACCCAATGGATGAAGATATATGCATGAAACTTGACTTGATTGATGGTTGCATCCAAGAAGTTGTTAAGTTAGATTTCATCCATGAATATGAAGTCAAGGGGTTGAAAAATTCCATTGATCCTTAAATCTCTTATGTTTTCCAAAATATAAATGTATATAGTATTATATAGTAGTATATTTTTAGTTTGTATTTTAAGTTAGTGTGGTTTTAAAAATAAAAGAAATTTTTTTTTGGATTTTGAACATATCACGATCACGACTTACATTGTGCTCGTGAATTTAGTTGTCAAAACTTTCTATTTCTATATGGAGAAAGTCACGATCGCAACTATCTTTCACGATCGCGACTGGTGTAATTTTACAGCATTTATTGCTGTAACGACTCTATTTTCTAACGGTTATAATTGTATATATCTATTGAAACAGCCATAATTACCCAATTTCCTATATATATAACTACTTTCCTAAGTGATTTTCCCAAATCAATTACTCTTTTACACAACTAAAATCTCTTGCAAACAAGTTTTCTCTGTTTTTCCAAATCAAACATAAATCTTTCTTTCAATCTTGAATTCAATGACTCCCAAGAAATCTACAGCAACTAAGGGAAAGAACAAATTGGTCAACCAACAAAACAAGTGTGGATGCCCCTTTCCAATTTATGGTGAAGAAGAAGTAGAAAGATACTTGAGGATCAAAAGTTTTGATTTCCAAGGTACACTTTTCTATGATCCAACTTTTGCGATTGATGCTGGAATTCACGAGGAAGTAGAAGAGTATTTTTCTCTATTTGGATTGGAGAAATTTGTGAATATGCATTTTTGGTTTATCAAGGGATGGGTCCTCGAGTTTTTTGTTACTGTTACGGAGGATGGGAACTTTTTGAAGAGAAAATTTAGGAATTGAGGGGAAGAGTATAAGTTCACTTTGATGGATTTAATTAAGTGGTTTAGTCTAGGAGAAACCTATGAAGAGATTGATAAAGAAGAAAATTATGATATAACGAATGTTTGGACTGAGTTAATGGGATTGGATAGATACGATGTCAAAAACTCATCCAACAAAAACATTCGAAGCAACAGTCTTCTTTACCTTCATAAGTTTATTTCTCAAAGTCTTTTCTTCCGACACAAAACTACTAAAGTGTCGATGAAAGACTTGGTTATATTGGAGTGTGCGGTTTCGCAATTAAGGCTAAAGTTTCCAATGTATGTGTTAGAATCCATCGCTAGTCTTACTACACATAAAAAGGCTAGAGTTGGAGGGGCGAATATAATTTACGGAATTATTTTGGGTGCGAAGAACCAACTACCATATCAATATAGTCCAAGAGAGAAATTTAACTTTATAGGAGGAGTATATATGAAGAGAGCAGGATTGGTCAAAAAAGACGAAGGAAGATTTACGTTTCTACTGTATGGGGTAAGGGTAAGGAAGCTGAGACCAACAGAAGGATCTACCACTCGAGAAAACCAATTCGATGAAGAAATTGAAGAGATTCAAATTGGAAGTAATGAATCAAGATAAGCCTCCGGGAGTACACATGATACTTGGAGAGGAAAGTTCATCAAAGATGTCGATCAAGCATGCGTAGATATAGCCTCCATACAGCAAGATGTTCGTCAACTAACGAAATCCAACATTTCTTTGAACCGCAAGTTGAATACATACTTCAGAATGAAGAATTTGGAAATCTCGCCATGTCCTCCAGATTCGAGTTCGGATGATTAAAATGGGTTCAATTTCTTTCTTTTATTTTATTTTCTTTTCATTTATGTGTGATTAGTTTAGTTTTAGATTTTAATAAAGGCTCTCTCAATGAGGATATTGTGTTCTTTAGTATGGGGGGCATTTGTAAAAAATCCCAAAAATAAAAAAAAATCAAATAAAATTAAAAAATTGAAGAATGAAAATTTTCTTGATTATGTGTTATTTATACATTTTACATACCTATACTATACTAACATATATTCCAAGGTTATTGTGAGTATTAGGTATTACAAGTTTGATGTTAGTGCAAATTTCAAACAAAATTTTTGTTTTGAGTTTGAGCACGTTGAGAGTGTGAGTGCTTTATAACACAACATTTAGCATTTGGCAATGATGAGTTGTGAGTAACATTCAAAAAGTAACATTCCAAGAAAGTTTCGATATATATTTCAGTGCAACATGAATTAGTATAAGTTGTATAGTTTTAGTTTAATGCTACCGATATATTTGTAGTGGAGTAATATCTAGTAAGTGTTCTTACTATGAGTTTTATATGCTTGAATACTATTTTGTACACTTCTGTTGTGTTTATCTTGAGGATAAGGTAAAAGTTAAGTGTGAGGGTGTGATAAGTGTATAAATACACTTATTATCATGATATTTTCAATTATAAAATGATATGGTTTAGAGTAATTTTATGCTTCATATAAAATATTTCACGTGGTATGTAGTTATTTTTTATGCAGATGCAGAAACTAGGTAAATCTTGAGAGTAAAATTATCAAAGATAGAATTCTATGTAAAAAGAATGGAAAAGGTGCAAAAAGATGCGTGGAACGTAAGGAAATGGCTTAGGATTGAAGCTGTCAAAGATCAGCAAAGTTGCAAAGAAGAAACATGAAGAAAAACACATTTCACGATCGTGACACCCATTTGCAGTCGCGACTTGTTACTCTTCGCAAGCAAAAATTTTTCAACCAATAGTCACGATCGAGACACATATATTACGCTCGTGACTTGTGACGGTTATTGGTCAACTCTTCTCAACTACTAACCGCCGGATAAGAACGATCAACATCCATCAATAGCCATTAACTGTCAACCGAAAAGACACCTTTTGGAAGTCAACCAATCATGAAAAGGTGCCTTTTCATTGTGGATGAGGATGAATCTTTGCATCCAATCATATTGAAGAGATGCAACCCTTCACCAATGGACACGACTCTTTCATTTGGATAGACGCAACCCTTCGTACTCTATAAATAGGGTTCAAAATCAACCATTTTCGTGGTGTGCATATGGTGTGTGTTGAATGATAGTATGCGTGATACACATTAGAAAGTGAAAATATATATAGATTTCACTACGTTCAAAGTCTTAGTGAGAAAAATGTAAAAGTGATTCGATACTTATTTTGATCACTTAATTTCTACACAAATTCGAGCGATTGTTATATGAGTGTAAATGCAAAGCACTCATCAATAAAAGTTTTCATTTTTCAACATTCATTTGTTTGAAATTCCCAAAGAATAGCATCATAGCGGAGGTTCTATACGAGTCGTAACTGAATTTAAAGTAGACGAGGAATTGATGGAATTGATGACTCCCATTAATGAGTGGATACGGTTTGATCAACTTTAGCTTTCACTTGCATACCTTATAACTTTACTTTGTTTCTACTTATACTTTCTATTTCAAAGTTTATGATATGTCTATAAGTCATAACGAGTATTTCATCTTGCATCATTTATATTAATAAAGTTATATGCTTTCGAGTTAACTTTAAGAGTGATTTCGAGGTTAACAAGATTGTGTATGATCACTAGATCTGTGATTATAACATTGTTTAGTGAGCCAACATTTTTGGAATGGTAACTTGCTAAATAAGGCTATGTGAGAGCGACCCGTACTAAGCATAGTATTATTGTTATCCAGGTTCTTATAAGTGTCGTAATTCATTTACCCTAGATTTAGAAAAGTCATTTCATGTATTGCTTTGCGGTGAATTATTGAATATTTGGGCATCTAGAACCGTGTTTGTTAAAGTTATCTAGTGTATGAAATCTTCTTGATGATTTTGCATATTTTTCTCTACTATACTTGTTCTTAGGGAATATCTATATAGTTTACATCTTCTTTAATCTGTTCATGCATCTGTCTATTCATCAGTCTACCATCCAAACCCTCCAATACAACTGTAACTCTAGTTGATCTTTAGAACCGAATTCCTTTCCTGTGGGATCGATATCTTTTAAAACTACATTGCATCTGTATACTTGCAATGGTCATCATTTTTCTATTTGATAAGAAGTATTGACAAAACTTGTTCAAAATTTTAACTTTTATCTTCTCAGTAGAAAAGTGGGGAACAAGGTTTTTGACACTGTTACCGAATATAAGCCTATCGGAACGAGTATAGTCAAAATCCTACGATCAATAAATAGTTCATTACAAGCAATTAAATGGCTAGAGTGAACAAGTGCATCGTTTAACCCACCCGGTAAGACACGCTTCCTAAAAATGAAAATGAATCTGCAAAGATAATAACTAGCAAGAATAGCATCTTCATCCCTATAGTGATCACCGAAAATCAGTCCATTTCTTCTCTTCCACATATACCATGAGATGAAGATTCACAAAGAAGTAGCGAAGTCCCGGTTTGGTCCAATCGTGAAGAATGATCGCCATAATGAAAGGAAAACATAGCCCAAGTTCGTAATGGTTACCGTCATGCCAAACATATGGAAGAGGTCACTCCAAATCAACCGTGCCTTGAGACAATGAAATAACGCATGTTCCATGGTCTCAATACCATCACAAAATTGACACATCGCATTCTCTAAACATCCTTTATGAAATAAGAAAGCTTTTGATGAGATCCTTCCGTGAAAGACAAGTCATCCAAAGAAACGAACCATTGGCACAAGACACACCTCCCAAATAATATTGAAGTCCACATTCGGGCTATTCGCCAATGATTTGTACCAAACCAAGCTGAAACTTATCGTAGAAAATACTCTACTGCTGTCCCCAATCTAGGTAAAGTTGTCTACTTGCTATGAGAACTCCAAGATCCTCGCTACCCCTTTAAGACCATGAATAAAAATCTGAGGTGTGACTTGGACAATCAATTCTTTTAATTGATCGCACCTCTCCCTGATTGACAATCTCAAACTTTACCTCCAAAACGGTCGAGAGAAGGAGCCAAGGATGAACAAAGACCAGCACCCCTCCGCCATCAAGCATCCCTTACGGTTGCATAAGTTGTAAATGTCGGGGAAAAGGACAGCCAAGGGACCACCACTTTAATGTTTAGCTTAAAAACACCCAATAAGGCTTCATTTTTTACGCATCATAATTCTTTTCCAAATATGTGATAATCTGTTTGCACCGGTATCTTCCAAATCAGCCCACGATGAAAAATTATATTGTTCCACACAAATCTTGTACCATTACTAATTTGAGTCCTCCGTTTAAAGTTTCCATACCCACTTTAATAAGATACTACAATTCACTACCTTGAAGTCCCTAATATAAAGACCCCCCTATGAGTGGATGACATGGAGCAATGGGTCAAGAGCACGTGATTGAGAGGTGCGGTCCACCGGGGTGTTTTAAAAAGTAACGGGTCGAGGACCCGGAAAGGTTTGTTAGAGAAAGCGAAAACGTGTTTAGATCGATCAAACCCGAATCCGCTATCTCTTGATGTAGAATCGCCACCTAGATTTGCTCTTTCCAGGAATTAGAGTCTTGTGAGGCTTAACGTCCGGGGGACGGTCCACTAAGACACATAGATTCTGGTTTGGAATAAGTTGCTTATTTCTTATTGGATCACATTATATTACATCTATAGAAAATCGTGTTTCTTAATTGTGCATATTCGTACTTATGTCATTTTTTGACTTATAGTGCATGATTTAACGTGCATATGGAAAGTAATAATATCATACATAAAGCGTTAAATAAATGCGGGAAAGTAAAGATTAAAGATTACATTTCCTCAGGGGATGCAACCACTTGCCCAATCTATTATTTACATTTCCGTAAAAAAAATTAAAATGCAATACCCGAAGGAAATTAAACCCTAGGCATACATATAACCTGCACCCACAAATGGTTAACACAAGATATGGCACAATATTTACACGTATGTTCGATTTGATTTTGACGAGACCCGCGTGGCCTAATTAAAACAAACAATGATTAAAAATTCTTATTTAGATATGAAATGATTCATTTTATTTACAAATATGCTAGTCGTTTTTTATTAGTGAAAATGACCGCACGGCAAAGTGTGAGGCCTGTTATCCGGGAATAATATTTATTCCCTCCGTGGGGGTATTCTACTTAATATCTCCATTAAATAAATAAAAGAAATAAAAGAAGAAGAATAATAATTACAACAATATTTACGTAATAAAAATGAAGTAAAATAATAACTAGGTCCACATGTAAAATACAGTAGAGAAGAATCCAATAAGCACGAGATAGCAGCTCTAGGAACTCAGAGGCTTACCCTTTCGGCGTGAATCCACTTCAACGTATTCGTACGATCCCCGGAAGAGTTCCTCGTTCGTTTTTCAGTTGTGATTTAATGTGGAAAAATTAGTGTTTATTTATCCAAAAGATAATTAGACTCGGATTCTAAATTTGTTTTAGACCCGAGAATATCTGAGAATTTTTAGAATAAGAAATAGATGGAAGTTGATTTGAAAATCAAAAAGTTTCGGAATCCAAACGTGTTTTGGATCCGATTTATTCAAAGGATTTTTTAAATAAAATATTTTTGTAGTTTCGCTTCTAAAAAATAGAGGTTTTCTCTCCAATTTCGAGCCCCCTTCAATCCAAAATATACTCGATATATATAGGAAAACCCGGGCTCGCTAGAAAATTCCAGCGAGCCACGTGGCTCGCTAGAAATTCCAGTGAGGGGCTTACTGGAAATTCCAGCGAGCCTACATGGCTCGCTGGAATCTAGCAAGCCGTGGCACCGGGCTCGCCCGTTCGACGAGCCCAGTTCAGTTAGGTTTTTTATATATATTTTTAAATTTATTTATTAATTAAATTTAACCAAAATCTTTATTTTTCAAAATAATTAAAGTCCTTAACACAATTCGGTGATGAGGAACATTCTCATTCAAAGATCTTCAGATAATCGAAAAATTATGTGATTCGAGGATAAAAATCTCGAAAAGCAATCATCATTGAACGTGCGAGCTGGTACAAAATCCCGTGCTCACACACCCATTCCATTCGGAAGCGCAATCATGTTCCAACTCACCTTACTTATGTCTCTTTCTTTCATATCCCCTTTCCGAAGAAAATTCCTCATAAGTTGGACGAGTCTATCATTTACCGACAATGGAAGCTTGAATAGAGAAAGCAATAGATAGGTAAAGATGCTAGCATTGATTTGATCAAAACCACTCTCCCACTATACGACAAACAATGTCCCTTCCAACCTTATAATCTATTATGAAATTTAACGATAGGTGGGTTCCAATAAGACATTGGAATTCGTTTATAACTAAGCAAAGCTCCAAGATACACAATCGAAAACTTCTCCACTTTGCATCCCAATACCGCGGTACAAGAAACAACTCGAGAATCCTCTACATTAACGCCCATTATCGAACTCTTATGAAAATTTATACTTAAACTTGACATATCCTCAAAGCAACGTAATATTCTCACCACCATGGGCAACGAGATATCCGTCGGGACAAAGCACAACGTATCATCTGCAAATTGAAGTAAGGAAATATCTGATGAATCCTCGTCAATTTGGAATCCCGGAAGCAAGCCTTTGCAAATACTAGCATCAAATAATTACTTTAACCCCTTAATAGCCAAAACAAATATAAAGGGCGATATGAGATCACCCTGCTTAACACCACGTCAAAGCTGAATAGGTTTTTATGGGACTCCATTAATCAAGATTGAAGTCACCGAATCATTTCTACACTTGGCCAGCTAAGAAATCCACTTTTTATCAAACCCTATCCTATGTAAAACCGCGTCAATAAAGTCCCATGAATTGCTATCACACGCCTTTTTAAAATCAAGTTTTATAGCGAAACAAGATTTACCCTGATAGTGAATGGAATGAACTCGGAAGTGATGAAGGAACACTCATGGATGCTCTTCCCTTTTACAAAGGTGAATTTATTATCTGAAATAAATCACGGAGAATTAGCTTTAGTTGTGCCACAAGCAACTTAGTGATAATTTTGTAGATCCCGTGGACAAGGACAATTGACCTGAAGTTACTCAACGAGAAAGAACCTGGAACCTTTGGAATGAGAACAGTATAGGAATTCTTGATAGAATTCTTATGCCCCCCTAAGGCAAAAAATCTATCAAACACTCCCAATACACAAGACTTTAGTTCGGACTAAAAACATTTTTAAAAAAAGAAATTAAACCTGCCACCAGAGCTTTCCCCTTGTTGCAAGAACACATGGCTGCCCATATCTCCTCTTCACTGAATGGAGCAATCAGCCCCATATTATTTTCGTCACTAATCTGCCGAAATAGCAACTCCTGGAGTGAAAATGGGACTATTGTCCTAGCCGCAAATAAATCGAAACAAAAGTCCCTAATTGCCAAAATAATGACAGTTAGGTTGCTCACGATTTTTCCATTCAATTCAATTGGCTTATACGGTTACCCCTATTATGAGCCGATGCAATTCGGTGAAAAAACTTCGTGTTATCGTCGCCTAACAATACCCAATTCGTTCCAATTGTTGATGTCAAACTTTCTCTAAATTCTATCTACATAACGCCAACTAAGAATGAGCTTGGTATAGTTCTGACCCCTCACCCCCACTAATTGGACGTGCGTAGTTGAACTTGATAATAATGTAACCACAGACGCCTCAAGTTCTTTAATCTTCTTCTCAAGACCACCAAAATTCGAAACATGCCAAGGACGAATGTAACCCCGTAGCCTCCGTAACTTAAAATCCACATCTTTCTGAGGCTAATTAACGCAAATTCCCCTCCATTTATCCTTAACAAAAGGCAAAAATCCCGAGTTATCCCACCAACAATTAAGGGACCGAATAACTTTACTACCGTTACGCTCCAACACATGGGATGAGAAAATGATTAGAAGATGAAAGGGGTGAGTCTACCATAGATAAGTTCATTAATGGCCACAAGTCAAGAATCTCGCAAGATTCCATCACACAGTAAATCCGAGAGTAAGATTGGCTATTCAACCATGTATAATCTCTCCCACTCACAGGAATGTCATAAAGCGAGTTCCCATCAAAAAAATTGTTAAACGAAATCATAAAGTTTGACATCCCACCACCAAAGCTCTCCAAACTATGGAGCACCTCATTAAAGTCCTCGCAAATGATAATGCTATCGTAGTCCCGAATAACTTCTGTCAATTCAACCTAAAATGAATTACGGTCAACATAATTTGTTGGTCCATAAATGCACAACACATAACCATCAAAATTACTCAATATAAAATGAACAAGAATCCACCTATCCACTACACGAATCACATTACCTTGCAATAAAGCCGAGTTCTAAGAAACAAGTAAACCCCTGGACCAGCCTTGGGAGGGTACTACAAGGACCAAGAAATCATTATGACCACAAATATTGTGAATAATTTGGTTCGAAACATCAAATACCTTAGTTTCAATTAGCACAAAAAATGCAAACTCTATCTCCTAATTAACGATCGAACAAAAAAATTGCTTGGCGCTATTTGACACCCCGTCACGACAATTCTAACACAAAAAACTTAAAGTTATAATTAAAAAGAAAAAAAACCATGAAATACCTCAACCAAATGAAGGTACATCAACCTTGATTCTCCTCCAATGTCTGAATCACCACATCAACTTGACGACCATAAAAAATTCCAATCTTTTCCCCCACTTTGAACGTCAACACTTCCTCGCTAAATCTCTGCTCATTTTTGCTTGCTTTCAAAATAATCCTATTCATATTGGAAATATCAGGCCTAGAGGAACTCAAAGATACATGGGCATCACCACTCAAAAAGGACCCCCGGTGGCCAACACCCTAAACCACTGGTGACGCTGATCGAGACCCCACCAAACTTGCCATTTCTGGTACCTTACTACCGCTGGGATCAACCGAAAACTCAACCTGAAACACACTCTCCCCTAGCTGCTCGCATGGCCCTTGCTTGAGAAACTATCAGATTCCGAGCCACCATCCATCGAACCACTCTCCTCAAAACCACTAGAAGCGTCCTCCACCTTCTCCTCGCAATGACTACAACCCACACCTTGTCTAAATTTAGTATAAACCACAACCTCTACCGAGCCACGCTAAGCTTCATGGGCCTCCCAACCGAATCATTAGGAGCTGAAATAAGACAAGAGATAATGTCTAGTCTCTCCGAGCAATTGAAATCACAGTCAAAGGCAATAACTCTACTGAAGTTCGAAGCCAACTTCCTACCCAATGGTTCGCACATAACTGTCGGAGGAATAATAATTAAATCAAGGTACATAATACATGATTTAGATGCAAAATTCATGGGCAGTAGTGACACCTCAGAAAACACATGGTGCAACACTTCCCAATCACCATTAATGAACAAATTCATCACCTCAATCGACCCAAAGCCGATGATCACAAAGTCTCCACCCACCATGGCTGCAAATTCAACCGTGATATCACACTCGATGACCAAATCCATGACGTTTCTAATATTAGAAAAATTTCTCAGCCTCGCCAAGCATGCACGAGCCTTCCACGAAGCTACCTCAACAATCCAGTTTCGGGGATGGAATCTGACACACCGTTTGAACAACCACCCGAGCCCTCTTCCCTGTGTTTGACACCACGTCGCATACGATCTCTCGCCTCTCAAAGACTCCTTGAAAACTGTTTTAGCTCTCGAGGAAGCCGTTTGTCTCTGTTTTCAGCTATGAACAAGTGGGGGCCTAGAGAACTTCGCCCGAAACGCCTTCAGTTTAACAATTCCAGTCGAAATTGAGTTCAACCTATACAAAACCTCCTACATCGGTAGCGAATCATCTAGGGTTAGGAAGTCGAAGTTAAGATTTCTCAGTTTTCTCTTCCTTGCCACCTAAACACTGCCGAAAACGTCTATTCTCTTAAAAACCCGCTTCATGGCATTCTGATTGTAACTATTGGGAAAGTTCTCGAAGTAAATCTTGGAGGGAGAGCCGAACTCATGAGTGCTAGTTGTAAACCTTTTGCTGTCTATCATCAATCTTATGATTAATGGGAATTCCATTGAAAGAGAGAGGTCGGTTAACCTTGTGAAAGCTATTCAAATTGGTTCGGTTGCTAGGTATAGGGTTTGGGTTAGACGTTTGCTGATAAGTAGTATGGGTTTTACAACGGTGGCTAAGATGGGAGGTGGTAGTGGCTAGGGTTAGTTGCGGGATTGGCTCTCATGGTTCTTTTTTTAGGAGAACAATTTCAATTTGCAACACAATATAAAAAGTTTGTGATTATATATATATATATATATATATATTATTATTATTAAATGTTATTTTACATGATTATATTAGTTTTAAATAATATATTTTTATACTCACAATTTAATATTATTTAAAGGCTCGCTAAATTGTTGTCGGGCAATGAGCATTGGCCTTAGCCGGGGTCATTGAATAGGTCTTGGTTCAGTCAATAAATATTTAAAACGGAATAATAGTAAATTATGTCAGCGACTTTATAATAAAATAGATATAGACAATCTAATGAACTATCCAATAAATGTTATAAATTTTGAACAAATTGTAACTATCATAATTGAGAATAATGTTGTGAATGATGCTGAACATGCATGATCCAAATATACAGCGCCTTTGGAACCTATCGTGCGGAATTGAAAACTTTTAATATATCATATATATCCTATTCAAGATCGCATTTCCGGACTATTGGATGGAATAAGAAAAGTCTAAATGCATTACTTGCTCATCCAAGTTATCCTATCTCATCTATCGTTTATATGAAGTTTGAAAATGTTTTCATGACTCTTTTAGACTGATAAAAGTGTGCTTGTTTTCTCTCTCGAACGTAATGTGTCAACTTTTTATTGGAGAGTGAGAAATTAAAAAATATCATTTTTGAAAGTCAAACCAATCAGAAATTGACATGCGATGTCTAAGGAAATGTTGAGCAAAATAAGACAAGTTGAAGGATCAGATGATACATTTGCCATTTGAAAACGAACTCCAATTGCCATGACAAACTATTTGCACATTTTCACACAACAGATGTACACATCAATGGTTGGTTCACGTTGATTTTTGAATTAGCCTTATAAGAAGTTATCAATCATCAACGAAAGTATCTCTCACATTGGAGCTGCAATCATACATTATCTCATTTTGGGCCACAAACTCTGCACGTGAGTGATCGACATTCCTTCTACAAACCTTTCAATAGGACAGAGTTAGTTTGGTGTGCAAACTTATCTCGATCGTCATTATGTTACAACTTACTGCCACTTCTAATCACCGATATGGTCAAAATCAAGAGTTTAAACCTCACAAAATTTAGCGAAAGATGTTTTTAGATCATTTCATTTGTCTATTTGATCAATATGGTATACGTTTATATATTTGATCCATGTTTTATAACCCCGATTACTTTTTTTTATCCTTGTTTGAGCATAAATACGTGCAATATTTGCATATCAATGGAACATATGAATTACATGCATACAAAAATCACTTTAAATAAAAAACCAAAATCATTGTTTAACTCTGCTCAGGTAAATTTTTTTTAGATTCCTCCAATTATACGGATCTAGGTGCTATCAAGTTTTTTTTTTCGATTTATGACCGTCAAAATGCCGTTTAAATTTTTTTTTCTTTTTGTGCAGTGGTTGACACTTTTTCAAGATATCAATTTTTTAAAAAATTGACAAAATTCATCATAATGTATAAAAAACAAGAGGGATCACTAATATATCTTATCCATACAAAATATATACATAAATTTTTTTATTTTTAATTAAATTTATTATTATGATAAAAAATTTAGGGTTTTTATTTTTCATCACAAAAAGTTACCTAATACTATATATTTTATAATATTATATTTAGAACTTATAATTTTAATTACTTAGTCCCAGAACAACACATTACACGTATTAAATTCTAATCAAAAAGAGAAATCAAACATAAATAAAAGAAGAAGTTAAACTAACTGGTAAATGACTTTTTGAAATTTGAGACTATTATTGGATCATCCTTAGTAACTTTGTCTATTTCACAACAATCTGTTTATCTATCTCATCTTCCCTATATAATATGACATGCATATATCATCATTTAGTGTAAACAAAATCTATTTAATTATTTAGATGTAAATAACTAAATAAATATTACCTACAGTAATGAAATATTGGATGTAATATTTTTTCCTTAAAAATTTAATAATGAGAACGGCCGTGAAAATGTTAAAGGGATAGCATTATCCAGCAGAACAAAAGAAAAGATGCATCTGTATCCACCTACATATCATCCTCTTGCCGCGGGAAGCATCTCTGATTCATTCCCTCCTTCTTCTTCTTATTCCTCTTATCGTCTGCTACTGTTTACCCTAACCTAGTTGCCTTACGTCATGTCTTCTCTTCACCTCTACACCACCTCTTCCGCCCTCTCTAATTTACAGTGAGTTCCTTTTCTATTCCCCCCTCTCCTTTTTTCTTATTCTTTCTCGAATTTTGAATTTAATGATCGATCATTTCTTGAGAATTGAATGCTTTGTTTACGGTAATCTTTGTGAATCGATTTGCAAATGAAACTCCATTGGAGATTCCCACTCTCTGTTCGTGCAATGATATCATGTGATCAACTTTGCCAACATTTGAATTATTTGACTCTACGATTTTGTCTAGGATACATTATTCTCCTTTTCTGCTTCTAGTCGAATCTTCAATGTCATGGCGCAGCTCACTTTTATTAAAGCTTTGCATTTCTTTTCTTTCTGAGCTTTTTTTTGAACTGTATCTGGTTTTCCTTTTTGCTAGAGGCTATGGTGGTCTACATTATGTGAATCGGTTCACTTTAATTCCAGCTACAAAATTGTGCTTCAGATTCGGTAGAATTGGTAGAGCAAGAGCCTCACGGATAACTGGAGACGAAGATATGTTTTTGATTCAAAATGGCAATGGAGTCTTAGGGAAGAACGCTTCCATTGGCGAAAGGCTCAATCAATCATCTGGAATTGAGTTACAGCCTGATGCAATTGGTTTTGGAACACTTTCTGCAGAAATAACTCCAACTACAGCTTCTTTCTTTCCTAATGATGATGAATATGATCTTGACTGCCCCACGGTTGGATTTGCTTCGATACCTGAGGCTATAGAAGATATTCGTCAAGGCAAGGTTCGTTGGCAGTTATTTCCTTCCTGTTTAGCAGCTTTTTTTTGTGTCTTGGTCAATATTCTAATAATTCTATGCGGAATGTGGACAAATTTACAGTTTGTAATTGTTGTTGACGATGAAGACAGAGAAAATGAGGGAGACTTGATAATGGCAGCATCAAAGGTGACACCTGAAGCTATGGCATTTATTGTGAAGCACGGAACTGGGATAGTATGTGTGAGCATGACAGGCCCAGATTTGGAGAGGTTGGAACTTCCTCTAATGGTCACACAGAAAGAGAATGAGGAAAAGCTTTGCACGGCATTCACTGTATCTGTGGTATTTGTTTTAACTTTGCTTGATAACACATCATTTGTTTCTTTTCTTTGTTGAAAAATGCATATCAAACATTTTTCACAACAACTTTCTTTTCCTTGTTTAAGTATGCAATAATTTGTTGCCATATATATTCTTTCACATGATCATAACTTTGGTAATGGATATCCTTCGAATATATGCATTTATATGTTTTACTGATTCTCTGCGTAAAGTAAAATAGAGGTCAGTTAGTAATGAATACCTTTTTATATCTAGAAAAAGCTTATGTTTCAACCATTAATGACTTCCTTTACTGGCGTTATGTTTATCTAGGATGCAAGACATGGCACGACAACGGGTGTTTCAGCTCGTGATCGGGCAACGACAATTTTGGCTCTTGCATCCAGAGATTCTAAACCTCAGGATTTCAATCGCCCAGGTCATATTTTCCCACTTAGGTACAGGGAAGGAGGGGTGCTGAAAAGAGCTGGGCATACAGAGGCCTCAGTTGATCTCGCAGTGCTGGCTGGATTCGACCCTGTTGCTGTTTTATGTGAGATTGTGGACGATGATGGCTCCATGGCTAGACTTCCGAGGCTTCAACAATTTGCCCAAGCAGAAAACTTGAAAATCATTTCTATAGCTGATCTGATCAGGTAAATCATCTAGTTTCAGTTTCCACTATTTATTAATGGTTCATCCAATTCAGGGACTTGCTGCCCCTTTTGTTTATATGAATTGATACATCTTCATGATGGGCCACTTTCCTCTTTTGGCTTCATACTATCTTCAGTAGTTTATGTTACATATAGAGAGGTAAAGGACTCATATGTATGGAAGGCATACAAGTTTGCTTATTGGGACAGTTACTGGAGTATTTATGTCTTTGAGTTATACTAGATCTTTTTGGTTAGTTTCTATAATAGTCAAAAACATTATTTGGCAGGTATAAGAGGAAAAGAGATAGATTGGTGGAGCTTTCTGCTGCAGCTCCTATACCTTCAATGTGGGGGCCATTCAAAGCCTATTGTTATAGGTCATATCTGGATGGGATTGAGCATATAGCAATGGTTAAAGTAAGATTTTTACCTTAATTGACATACTCAGTTAATAAATCAACCTCCCCTGTGGATTTCGTTCATCTATCTGTGAGATTTTCATTATCCATTTTGAAAGTTTATGAACTACAAAATCTGCATCAATCCCTGCATATTTATGGCATGCTTCATGTACTCTTGTTTTGCTTTGTCGGAAAATTTTCCCTAAGCCAAGTATTTCGCGGTTCTTATTGCAAAATTAATAGGATACTGGATACAAGTATGAGTGGTTTGGATGCCTATGCAGTATATTACAGGTTGACTGTTATTTGGTTCTTTGTACAATCACTAGCTAGTATTGTAATTAATGTTTTCATGAAAATTTTATTTTTGGAGGAACTTAATCGAAAATTTTTGATTTAAAAGCTATGTAACATGGAAACGTGTACGGCAACGGCAATGGAAATGAAAAAGCATGCTGGGAAACACCAAATATAAAGGATTTCATGAATGTAAAGGATTTCATGTTTTATATGTCACAAATTATATGATCTTTTTAATTGAAGGAATTCTATTTTCCTTGTGCATTCATGAAACTTTAAACTGAATTTAAGACAAATCTGTAACTAAAAGTGGGGTTCAAAGGCCTATATGATGGTTTCTCTGATACTGTGTTCCCTAGCATTCCTAAGATACGTGGAAAAAGAGTAATTAAAATGAACGTTTAGGATGAGCATAGCAGCATTCAAATGCTGAAGAAAGTAAAAATTTAAATTATTTTCCGAACAGATCTTAAGATTTTTTTTCTTTTCCTCATTGCAGAATACATCTTTTCGTTTGTCACTACTGGTAGTTTTGATTATTGTTGTTGCTTGATCTAAATGTTTCCTTTTTCTCTCAATGTGCGGAACTTTGTTTCATTTTCTTAAAATGGGTATCTTCGCTCCTTGGCAGAAAGAATTAGCTACCAAATTTTCCTCATCAGTTTTTATGTTCCTCCCTTAGGATTCTAGTTTTTTTAAAGAATTACAATATACTGTGATGATACAGGGTGAAATCGGGGATGGTAAAGATGTTCTCGTGAGGGTACACTCAGAATGCCTGACAGGAGACATATTTGGATCTGCTAGATGTGATTGTGGAAATCAACTAGCCCTTGCAATGAAGCAAATCGAAGTAGCTGGTAGGGGCGTATTGGTCTATCTCCGTGGTCATGAAGGTAGAGGAATAGGTTTGGGCCACAAGCTTCGCGCTTACAACCTACAAGATGATGGACATGACACTGTTGAAGCCAACGAGGAGCTTGGTTTACCTGTTGATTCCCGCGAATATGGCATTGGAGCACAGGTAAATCTGTGCTACTTACTCCAAGTCTTGTATATTTTTCGGAATTAAATCTGTCGTCCCCACTATTCTGTCCCCCATTTATTTTTTGACATGTGGCATGAAGAGAAATCGATAATTAGGAACCATAAACCGATTAAAAAATGAACTGAAAAAAACAACACCTGGCATAAATTCAATGAGGGACAGCAGATTTAATTCCATAATTTTCTTGGCATTTTTTTCAAATTAGCCAGACTAATGAATAATTGAGTTCCTCAGCTGAAGAGTTGTAAATAATTTGTGGCTAATCTTACTGGATAACCAACTTCATTCAATATGATGCTTTGAAGTATTAATAAAATCATAAAATTGTGAGGTGATTGTATTGGACTAGATTGAAATAGTAGGCGTTCATAGTTAGAAATTATGTAGAAAGGTTCCAGCTAGGTTGAGACAAATATTTCTGCTGTTTCTGTAGTTACTTTGAGGTTGCTTAGCATATCCATGAGAACAGAAACATATCCAGGGTGATTTCTTTGTCTGAATGGTAATGTTATTACTTATTATGCATAATTGCATACAATTCCTTTTGACTTGTGTTTTGCTCCATAACTGTCTGCATCTATGTCGAAGCTGCTAAATGCATGATTATACTGTATTTGCAGATACTGCGAGATCTGGGTGTCCATACAATGAAATTGATGACGAACAATCCTCGAAAATATGTTGGTCTCAAAGGTTACGGCCTGGCAATTGCTGGCAGAGTTCC